>JAQIYC010000900.1:0-11084 GCA_034699545.1 Porobelba spinosa | reverse complement strand
TGTGAATTTTGTTTTGTTATGAATAATATCATATACTTATAAAATATAAATTATTTAATCTTTTCCTGACTTTTAGCTCCAATTTTTCATCTGTGGGTTTAAGACACACAAAAAATCAATTAATTTGTTATAATTTTAAACCTAAACTAAATTTCTAATACGAATAATATATAATACAAATACAGTGAAGAAAAAACTAAACGATTTATGAAATCGCGAATGAATTTTGGAGACGAGTTGACCGAAAATATATGGTTTAGTCGTCATCGCTCTCACTATCGGACGAAGACTCGGACTCACTATCGCTGGAACTGTCGCTGAGTCTTGAGGTCGACGGATGTGATAACGAATCGGCAAAATCTGAGACATTGTTTCCATTTCTCATATCACAGTTCGATCTCTTTTTGCTCGATTCGGATCCGTTCACTACAGACAACAACACAAACAATATATGAGTCAGAAGTGGGTAAACATCGCACTCGAGGTCTGGGTTAGCGATGACTTACATTTGTATCGTTTGGGAACATTGTTTAGCATACAAGACGAGACGAACTTTCGCAGTGCTATCAGGGTTTCCGGTTTTAATACCTCGAAATCGATTTCTATGTTCTCGTCGTTATCGCACTTTATCGACGGCTCAGTTGACTGAAGAATACGCAATACGTTCTTCAAATCCTTGGCTATAATCGCAATAATTAGAAAAACAAAAACAAATTATAAAAACATTCTATTAATAGATTAAAGTAAAGTAATTGCATAAACAATTCGATAACAAAAATAAGTTATTCTAAAAATTCAAATCGAGATTAGATTCAAAATACAGTAACAAAAAAGTGTTGCGAAATAAGAAATGATTTTAGAGAACAGGTAATGCAGTGTCGAGACAGTCATGACAGTCATGACCCCCAGGATTAAAAACTAGGAACTCTGACCCCAAGGTTTTAAAGAGAAAACCCCTACGTATTTGCGTCGCCTAGGCTAAATTGTTGCTAAATTGGACATATTTTTGCCAACCCTAACATATCCCCAGCATTTTAACCAAAATTTTTCAACCCAGATCGCCTCCAACAATCCCCCCCAAACTTCGAAGTCTACGCATCCCTGAGTTTTAATAACTAATGCGTGCATTGAGTCAAATAAAATAATCGATTCGAAGCCTCAAGTCATGACATTCAGCATTACTTCTATATTAAGAAAAATCTTTGAATAATAAATGAATAAAAACTTATTTTCATTATTTGCAGAGAATAGTGAAAAACAGATCGATTTTAAGTATAAAAAAGAAAAATAGAAAAACAAATAGAGAGTCAAATGACTGAAGTGTGCAAACCGTCTAAGTTCTCGAGATCTGTCTTCAGTTGCTTCAAGTCGTCCATATCGTCGAACTGGAAGGCCATCGGCGACGGCGCCAACACCTCCTCCTCCGAGTCGTCCATTTGGTCGCCGAACGACTCATTCTTTTGCCGCTTATTCGAGTTGTTACGACCGGCCGAGCGGTTGGAGCGCTGTTTGGCCGGAGCTTTGCTTCTCTTCTTATTGTTTGAGTTGTGGTTCTTCTTAAGTCCGTTCTTTGGCTTCAGTAGTTTGGTGTCGATGGGAGCGCCGGTCAGCGCCGTTATAGTGTTGGTCAGGAGCTTGACCTGTGTTTCCAGTAATTTCATTCGTTGATGACTTTCGCTATCCATTTCAATCTCTACTTCCCTCTCCTTGTGCTTAGAATTCGATTGTTGTTCAAAACTAGTGTTGTTTTGATGACTATTAGTATGGATTGTCGACATCTTCTCATTGAGCAAGTCTTCAGGTATTCTCGCGTAACGGTATTCGAAAAAATCCTTTAATACGTATTATATATTCAAATTAATTAATAGCTCTTAAAAACAAACTATTATTTTAAAAATACTCGAATTTAAGATATTTTAAAAATTCAAAAAAACGAATTCAATTATAAATGCAATTTGAGAGCAAAAACTTTTTATAAGAATCTTATAATTGAATTATATGTTCGACGGAATAGAAAACAGAGTTAAAGAATAGATATTAAAGAGAAGAATACAATAGAAAAAAATGTTAATTAGACTAAAGCTTTGATGCAATACATGAATGAAATTCAAACATTAGATTATATAAAGCGAAAAAAATTTGTATTCGAGTCAAACACTTTATACAAGCAATTAATGCCTAAATATATATAAAGCGCTCTTTTATTACATAATTTAGTGTAATATCAATAATAAAGTCAAACACATTAAACACATTTAGAGTCGGCTTTTGATTGCTTTGCACTTAATTGAGAGCAAAGTCTAGTATTAATGGCTTTAATAAACAAAAAGAGCGAAGAAAAGCGGTGTTTGTTTAGGACTTACCCTCACTTTCCGGGCCTGTTCTATGACCGGTGCTTCGGGTTTGTTATATCGAAGACAATTAGTGATCATTAGACGCATGTCTTTCACGAATGGCTTAACGCTCTTGTATTGACCCGTTTCTATCTTCGTCTACACAGAGGAACAAAACATAAATATTTTAATTATAAACAAATTACTGCTAATTGTTATCGAAAATTATTGCAAAAACAAATTTAAATAAAACTATTTATTGAGAAATAAAATTTTATTTTTATACAATTTGCAAATCAAATCAATTGAGATTTGTTGCAGTACTTTAACTGATAAACAAAATAATAATTAAATTGCAAATTAAATTAGATTTTGTAAAAACATATGTTTTAGAGAATGAATTCATACAAATAGTCATTAAGTGAATGGAAAAGAGGAAAAACAGATCAATATATAGAGAATTAGAACATTTCTATTATAGACTTAATAAGGCTTTAGTACACTATTAGTCCATTTCTGTTATTGTCTATAAATATATTGAAAATATTATTGAAATTTAAGTATATTTACGATTACTTAATAACAGCAAAAAATGCAAATTTAAATAAATATATTCGGATTAGAAATACAAATGAGATTTCGAAACCAAAAAATATATATAGCGATCGAAAAATTACAGCAGATTTTCATTACTACTGTATATGAAATTGAATAATATATGAAATAATAATATTTCTCTGAAAATAAATTATTTATTTATTTCGCAATAAATAATACAAAAAAGTGATAATAAAAAGAGAAAAAAAGAATTATTTATAGAGAAAAAGAAAAATGAGATATAGAAGAGAAAAATAAATCTAAAAATGAGAGCAAAATTAGCCATAAAGTGAATGCGAGTGAGGGGTGAGTCGGGAGGAAAGGGAGACAAACCTTAATTGTGGTCAAATCAATGGGCCGTTTGACGACTTGGAGGTAATCGGGGTATTGTTGGGCAGAGACGGGCTCATAGAAAGGCCAGGCGTAGTCCCTGTGCTTTTTGGTGAGGAGTTCCTTAATTATATCCAAACAGAACTTCATTGAGGTATTCAACTGAACGCGTTTGGGCGCCGGTTGGGGCGGAGAGGCGATAGGCGTCGGCAGCTCTTTGTTCGGCCGCTTCGGTTGGAAGCCGTGTTCGGATCGGGTAATCATTTTTTTGGTGCAGTTCTTGTCGCGACTCATACTATCGCCTAAAGTCTCCGCAATAATCGAGTCCTGGAGTTCAGAGGCTGTCGTCTCCGGCCGTCGTTTCGCGGCTTTTCTCTCCACTAAAACATTGTTTCAAATTATAATCAAAACAATTCTTAAACGCATTTAATCGCAAAATCAAAACAATTCTCAACTAAACAAACAATTAAGGAATGACTCATAGAATACAAACTAAAAACTACGGAATAATGCGATTCGAAAGACAACTGAGCGATGCCTTACTTTCTTCGAGCGACGGTTTGGGCGGACACGGGATCTCGAGTTCGTCTTTAGGCATGTCTTTCAGCTTCTCTGCGAGATATTCCTCAAGTCTTTTGCCCGACTTATACACGAAGTTATCACAAGAATTGAATTTAAAGCAGTTTTCGAACATTAGCTTAAAGTCGTCTAAACATTCATTAGCCGACGAATACCACAAAAACATTAATCGCTTTTTGATTGTTTGCAAATCCATTGGATTTGTTATCACTTTATAATATTCGGGAATTTTTAGTTTAATACAATCGACGGGTTTGAGGAACGGGAGGGCAGTCTTATAGCGAACCAAATACTTAGTCATCATTACGCGTAAAAACTGCAACTGATTTGTGAAACGCAAACACTTGTCCGCCGGCGGATCGAACGAAGGGTAAACACACCCGTCGACCACTTCCGGTGCCGACACTGACAGCGCACAACCGTTCGTCGTCGCTGAAGGTCTGCCGTTCGGCAATCCGTCCGACTCGGGATCAGACGTGTCGTCTTCGGCCGAATTCGAGGCCTCGACTGCCTTTCCGTCGCAACTGTCCGTCGGTTTCGAGTCATTCGAATCCATGTTTGCACTGAAATGATCGCAAATATGGTTTTGCACTTCATTTGACACTTCATTGACTATCGACTTCATGAGCACCGACTCGTCGCCGGTCTTCGCAAACATGTCGTCGGTTTCGGCGCTAATGGCGTTCGCTTCGACCGAATCCACTGAATCGTTGGACGACTCGGTGTGGTTCGAGTGGTCAGAGCGCTGGCCATTCATGTACTTCGTGTCGCCCGACTCGATGGGCAGTATAGCACAGGCCGTCAGTTCCAACATCTTCTGCGAGATATCCATAGATGACATCAACTCGTCGTGCATTTCGACAGTTCTGGTCAATACCCGTCAGACTATAGCCAAAGGATTACCGAATCACTGATCAGTACTCAATCCAATCGTTAAGTCTTCGCAAATCCGTTTCAATAATCAATTAATTATTAATAAATAACACTTCGATTCGATTAGTCGTTAATTATATTCGACTCAAAGAGCGACAAAATATCGATTATTTGATTGAAATTGAGTTTCGTTTAGATTTCGGTACTATTTGTCGACAAATGCTTCGAATGTTTACAAACAAAGCAAAACGTATTATAATAACCGAATCACACAATGAGGTGTCGCGACGTAATTGCTGTCAGCCCTCAACAACGCTCGAGCAGTGACGCCATTACACGCTATTCGAACGTTAGGTCTGGAAATCAAACTCCGATTCACTTTCGCTTCGCATTCGAGATATTCTGCGACTTATGTTCCGATTATTTGCTTAAAAGTGTCCGAAATTGATGTCAACTCAACACTGACTCGATTTCGTATATCCGCCGCAATGTTATTGAGATCTTTATTCGCGTTTTGTTTCTATTTATTATGAATTCGTTTCTCTTTTGCTTTATTACTTGAAATGCCGTCCAATGAGTGCCAGAAATCGAAACTAAGTGTTAGTGAATCGCAAACTACACACTCGTAGCGCAAAATGTGTGCAATTGTCGAACCGGCGACTGCGCACTAGACACATGACGGGCCCATTCACTGCGCACTCACATTGTCTGCCACTCACACTCCGCCCCTTCGCTCGCCAGTCATGTGACGACGCATTGAACTGCGATGAGAGGGAGAGGAGAGGAGAGGCCTTCAGAGTCGACATCGCAATCAATGCACTCAATACTAAACAGCACTACATCTGCACTCTATTCGCTATACATTTCCCACAACAACCGATATTTTCCCGGAAAGACATATATTTCGATAAAAGCATTTCATTTATGGCTTAATATCTTAACATTCCTGAAAAGGGAAGTCATGTCAGACTTTAATTAGAACCTCCCAATCAGTAATGCCTTTTGATCGCCAATAATGCTTTGTCACCAAAACTAAGAATTCAATCCTTTATCAAACAAACTGATTGCGATATAAAAATACGACACATTGTTTGCTCAATATGTTGCTTTCAAGTTGATATAATCACATGTTTAAAGGTTATAACTTATAAGTTGTTAAGTGGGTAAATTGAGCAAGCATTTAATAAATTTTATTTCTGTATATTAATCTTAAGGTAGCAAGCATCTAATTTAGCAGTTTATTACTTTTAAAATTACTGAACTTTAAAATAAGCTAAAGAATAAAATATCATATATCTAGATTCTTTTATTGATTATTAATGATTAAATGTATATTTTTCTGTCAAATATGTAATTTATAAAATTAAATGTATTTAACAAAACTATTTTTACAGAAAGTACAAAAAAGTCATCTATGTGAAACAACCTTAATATAGATATGTAAAATAATATATAAATATTTACAAAATATAATCTTATGCTGATTAAATATGCTTGAGATAAAAATAAAATTAAAAAAATAAGAATTGCGGATAATATATACACCACTACCACTACCACTACCACTACCACCGCTGCCAACATTGGAGAGCGACTACATTCATACAACAGCCCTATTCCTACACTCGTAAGGTCTGCCCAAAGGTTTGGTTAGAATTTAATAAGAGATGTGTTAGTCATCAGAGATTCGCAGCGTTTTGGCGCTCAAACGCTTAGTGCAGACAATCTTATTGCCAGAAGAGCCTGTAATTCGCAATATGTAATCCAAGGACAAAGTTTAGTGAGCCTGGCATTGAGCGCCAGTGCCGGAGGACGTGGAAGCTATTATGTGATTCTCTTTCTCTCTTTCGAACATTATATTAATATTACGTTATTTTCTATTATATCGAGTCTTGCAGTGAACAACTCGACACATAATTACGAGTAAAGACAAAAAAGTTTCAAAGGATTCCTAGAATTACGTTTAGATCAAATAACGAGATTCGACTGTACTTTTCCAATTCTGATCAAATTGTTTCAAATTTACTCATTTATATTCCCATAACTTATGTCGGAATTTATTCGCTGCATATCTATTACAATATAATTGAATAATAATTGAATAAACAGTGTATAAGAGTATAAGAATTTAGTGAATTCGCACTATTTTATACTGTATTTGTGTTTCGTTTGATTGCAGTTTATGTTCGTTTGTAACTCCGATTTGATTTAGGTTTTGATGTTTGCATTCATTTCTATAATTAATACCGAATTCAATGCCAAAGCGAACGAACTTTAATTTCAATGATTCACTACTTTTTGTTTTCTCTCACTCTTTGTGCGGATTTCCAAATCTGAGTTAGAGTTGCGTTACTTCTCACTCGCAATCTCTTCAATGCGTTTGCAGTGTAATAGCGCTGTCGAGAGTTGAGAATAAATAGCATTTCGACTTTAACTTACAAATATTACACTGTACTGTACAGGTACCTATTTATAAATACAATGTATGATAGTATTGTACTGAGCTGTTTATTGTCAGTGGAACTCCTACATTTAAGATAACGAGTGAGTTGGCTGAAATACTCCCTCCGTTCGATAAAATATCACCCTATACAATTTCTGAATCAAATTTCATTGAGATTTATGATTGTATTTACACTTTATATTTATTATCCCGTTTTGACTAATTATTTCTGACTAATAGTGCTTTGTATTCGTCACTCATTGATCGTTTCAATGATTACTATTTTGAGAAAAACTGAATTCAGATTTAATTATTGAATTAAAAGTCAGAATTTTTTAGTGAATAAGTTTAAGTTCAAGTTTAAGCACCAATTTTAAATTAAGCTCAAGGATCGGCAATCCTTAGTTTGCCCACTTTGCCCATGCTCATATTCTATTCTCATATTCTATGCTCACACTCTAGTAGTGACTCTCCGCTCAAATTCGATGGCAAACCATCGCTCGTCTCAAAGACGAGTCAATTATATGACGTGAAGTCTCTTCAAATGATTAAATTATTTAATTTTCAATTCTCGCAAAATGTAAAAATAGTGATGTTTGCAATCTATATACAAATTTGAACTTTTCGTATTCAATGTTAAAGCTATTAGTTATTAATGTCCAGAATTTACAGTACGATATACGCAGAATAAATATTAGAGTATATGTATAGAAACGGTAGAGTAAGTACAGAATATACAGTATTTCGGATAAACCCCGAAATTAAGAGGATTGCAGAGCAAAGCAAATGTTTTGCAACAGATTTTCTTTAAACAGCATTCAGTTGAGCGGAATCTCAAATAGTGTAATAAAAATAAGTAAAACCAGATTTTCGAGATTAGAATTTTTTAAACATAATTTTTAAAAACCATAATTTCATCGCTCTATCACTCAATGCGTACACATCTTTCATGTGTCGCAAGAAATGTTGAAATTTTTTTGTCTGCAATATGTGTGTAGTTTGCGATTACACTAACAGTTAGTTTCGATTTTTTCTACTAAATCGAAAAGAGTTTCATTGATCAGTGAAAGAGAATTTTGATATAAATAAAAGTGAAATAAATATCGATAACGTTGTGTCCAATATATGGTTTTGAGTTGTGTTCACTCAATAGCGATTGCGACAACTTTTACGACACAATTGAATCAAATGAGTCGCAGATATTCGATATAAAAAGAAAGAGTGGTTCAGATATTGGGTCAAAGATCGATAGCAATAGAGAATTAATGAGAAAAAACTCATAAATATATAGAGATTACATAAACTGTTCAATATATTGGAAACAGAATTTATATCCGAATATAATTTATATTTTATTTATTTACACAAAAAATTGAGTCCAAACATACAATTATGAAAAACAAAGAATTTTTTCGTTATTTATCTTATATTCCGTATGACTCACATAGAAAATGAAGAATCAATTTGTGTATTACTTTTGTATTTATATAATGTATAAATAGCTTAACTAAATATTATTCGTTAAATCACGAGTTGTTTGAGAAAAATATTGAGTTTTTATATGAAATACTGATTAACAGAATTACTCTATTTTTCTGTCTATTCATACATTATTCTAATAAGTTTTCCTCTAAATTCATATTAAGTTTTCGTTTTAACTAAATTAGTTTTCATAGCAATCATACGATTTTTTAAATTAAGTTTTTTTAATGTTCATAAAAAGCATTTTTTAGCTATAATCACAAGATGTGAACTACGGAATAGGGTATTCACTCAGTGTTTGCTATCATATACTAAAGATATAAAATAGTCTTTTATTGCTCCGAAACATATTAAATAATTATTCGCTTGAATAGAGTCTATCGTAATATATAGCACATCTATTAAATATAAAGCAGCTAACTATTAAAATCAACAAGGAAAATTCTCTCGAAACAAGAATATATACTAATATATTCTGTTAAATGATACAGCATGTGATCAAACAAATTTTTTATCCCCGCTCAACATGTTTATGCACAACATTTATTGAACCAAGACTATTTATTCAAAATAAATTTTTTCTATTTTTAATTATTCTCTTAATGGAAAAATTTACAAATTATAGTAAAATTTACAGATTTTAATGTTAGCAAGGTTAATAAGCTAAAAATTTATTAAATTATTGAAATGGTGGAACTTTACTTTATATCCCCTCCCATTCTAACTATATAAATATTATTATATATTATGTTATATATTATACAAAAATATATATGTCGTCTATTCTGCTCATCACTGAGTCATCAGTTTAAATATTATTCAATAACTTAATGGTTTAAATAGACTATTAGTACAGATGTCGAGTTAGTATCAATAGTAAAAGTATTTTTTCAAAACTCTTGAAAACGACTAAATGTCTAAAAATAATTTAATAGTTGAGTTGTGATGACCTAAAATAAATAGCATTTATGAGTTCTAACAAAAGCATATAATTTCTTATTACACGTAATATAAAGACCGCTCTCATCAGCATTGCCTGCATTGCATCAGCCTATCGAAGTTGTTGGAGTAAACGACGTGGATAATATATACATGTATAATTTCTAAGCGCAAAGTTAACATCGGCTAAACCTATTATATGAGTTTAGAAAAAGTTACATAAAATTGCAAAAATAAATGCAAAAAACAAATAAACAATATATTAATTTGTTTTCAACCAGATTTTCAGCGCTAGTTAAACAAATAAATAAAAAATTTCAAAATTCAATTGCAATCGACGGAGAAATGAATCAATTGGTTCAATAATCACTGCATTCGCTAAAACAAATCGAAATCTTTTGATATAATAAAAGCGAAACTAGTCTTGATTTCGAGAAAATCTATCTGTGTTTGAGGTAATCATTAATCTCTAATTGAATTAGACGTCGGATATCGTATAGCAATCAAAAAATCGAAAATTGATTCAAACAAAGCCTTTCGAGACTAGACTCGAATCACGTTTCCCTAACTTCGCACAACCGGTAATAGCCTTAAGGTCTCTACGACTGAAGTAAATAACTTTTTATTTCCATTCAATCAATGCTTAGTCTCACAATCGAATGACTCACAAAAAATATCGTGACTTATATAACACAATAAACTATAAGTCGATATAAAACAAAAACAAATTCAGACTTTTGTTGGAAACACTTTTTTCGCGACTAAAACCCTAATTCCTATTCTAATAAAGCAATTAAAATCTCATCAATTTTGTCGCTCAAGTCTATGCACTTTAAACTGCAAAAAAAGTTCTAATAATTTCTTTGAATTGTTAGGTTTGGCTAAACTGATAAGAAATGTTTAATTTAAAATTTAATATTACCATACTCCAAATTTTCGACTGTAATTACATGCAATTACATTAATTTCTTAAATTAAATCAAATTTGAAATTTTAATTCTCGACGTTTCGTAACTTTAATAGAATTAAAGTTTAATACCGATTAAAAATCCATTAATTATTTTTAGAATTTATTCAAAAGTGGTTTAAACTGAAGCCTCGCAACAATTTTTTGAACAAATTTTAAAACATTTTTCGAAAAACTGATTTTAAAAATGATTGAAAGCTCAAATTACAGAAAAGAAAAGTCTAATTAAAAAATTGGAAATTTACAAAAAAAAACTCAATTTATTTTATAATTAAAATTAATTATTTCACAAAAAATATGTAAAAAATCTAAAAATATCAGCTCTAATCAAATCTAAATTTAAGCTCAAAATCAATTCAGAAAAGTTTTTAATTAAAAAAATGTAACATTTTTTACAATAATCGAAAATAACATTAATCGCATTCTGGGCTCAAATAATGTCGAGTCAACAAAATTATTTACTCCATAATAACCAATACTTTTCTTCACAAACCCAGTAATCAAATACTTCTAAACTATTCATAAGTTAAATAATAACTGA
>JAQIYC010000899.1:0-11090 GCA_034699545.1 Porobelba spinosa | reverse complement strand
ATAATCGCGTTCGCTCTCGCTTTTATAAGCCACTTAGATTTAAAAAGGAGATTATCTTGTGAGGGCGAACAAAGTCTAAGTTAAGTAAAAATTTCGGATAAATTTAAAGTAAAACGTTCTTGCTCGATTTGATCCGAACCGACTTTTTAGTCAATACCGGATTGGAACCGACTTTTTGACACACAATTAAATGTTATATTCAGTTAAATTATTGCTATTAACGAGAGATTCTTGTATTGATTATGAAATTACAGTTTGAGTGAACGACTTATAAGTAAAATATGCTTTGCTTTCAGTCAATGCGAGTCAAACTGCAACCGATGTCAAGCACTTCATTGCCGGCTTACCGGCCACTGAGTCCTCCGTCTGTAATAACTCAAGTGATGCTAATCGGAAGAGATGTGAATAAAAACGAGAGCTTAAGACTGAAGTATAAGTTTTCGTATAAACTAAATGATTGCTTACATTCAGATGTCGGCGAAATCGATAGTCTTTTCGATAATTGCGATAAAAGTTAATTTTTATTATTTATTATTTGAAACCATTTTTATTATCGCACTTATTATGCATTTTTATTATATTAAAAAAGTGTTTAAATCAATATTATTTTATTTTCGTTTTAATTTATTAATTTTATAAATGCATTAATTATTTTATAATATTTTATTTATTGCTATTTTGGAATAAAAGTTTGTATTGAATTAAGATTACAATAAATTATATCTTTATTGAGATTAAATTTATTTCTCAAATTGTTTAAATTGAAAAATATACATGTACAATTTGCACTAAATTTAAGAGTATACTGTACAGTGTACTCTATACGGCTTAGCAGGGTTGGCCAAGGTACGACAGGTCAGGGAGGGTTCAGGTAGCGGTAGTTGACTCATTTTTGGCCAAAATGCTAGGGGGTTCATGTTGGGGGCAGCTAAAAAACAAGATGCCGGCCATTTTGTTTCAGAAACTCGCAATTAAACCGATTTAACCAGATTTAATCTAAATTAAAACTAAATTAATTTATCTGAATTTAACCTGGATTTAGCGGTAATATAGTTTAACTAACCCCAGGGATGTCGGTGGTCGACGAAGTTAGGGGGGTCTAGGGGGTGGGTCAGCCTAAAAAAATTTTGTTTAAAATTCTGGGGGGAGGTCATGGTAGGGGTTGGCAGAAATTTAGGTCGAATTTTCACTCATTTTTAACTGGATTTAAATTGAATTTAAACCGGATTTAGTACAAATTTAGGCCAAAAATCCGAAAAATTTGCCGGTTGACCGGGTTCTCTCTCGCTGAAAAATTCTGGGGGAAATCTACATTAACACTAAATCCGAATTAATTTAATTTAAATCCGGTGAAATTGGCTTAAATTTTGATTTTTGGAAACAAAATGGCGTTTAATAGCGGTTGAAATCCGCCATTTTGTTTATATGCCGACCCAGACATAATCAGACTTGGTCAGGTTGTGAGGGGGTCCAGCATGGGATAAATGGCAAAATTGTTCTCAAAATTCTAGGGTGTCCTGGTAAAAGTCAGCGTAAAAACAAGATAGCGAATTTCCGTCTAAATTTGCGCTAAACCACTATTTTTATTCCCGAAAACAGCAATTAAAGCAGATTTAACTAAATTTAAATTAAATTAAGATCAGGGACGTCGACGGGTCATTAATTCTGGGAGAGGGTATGGGAGGAGATGATTTCTAACATTTAGCCAAAATTCTTTGGGGGGGGGGGGGGAGGGGTACATGCAGAAGTATGCCCAAAAAAGTTTAAAATTGCCTTATTTTTTCACTGTTTTTAACTGGATTTAGACTAAATTAACTATATTTAAACTAGATTTAATCTAAATTAACTGAATTTTAACCGAATTTAACAACAATTTAAGCAAAATTTAGTTAAATTTTTTATAATCGGCGAAAAATTTGCCGGCCGCCGAAGGCAAATTTTAGTAAGGGTTTAGTAAGTTTTACCTTTCTCTCCAAAATTCTGGGGGTAGAGGTTGATTTTTTAATTCTGGGGGGATAACGGGCTTATTCTCCCGATCGACATCTCTGATTAAGACTAAATTAAGTTAATTTAACTAAATTTAAACCAAATTTAGTCATTTCTGTATAAAAGATAGAAAAATTTCCGCTTGCGTTCTGCGGCTAGAATTTGTAGGTGGAAGCAGACTTCAAATGCGAAAACCTATATATTAGTGTTTTGAGCGGGCAGGTTTAAGGCATTTACACCTTTTGAGAGGTTATAAAAACAAATATTTTAGTTTAAAATTTTTAATAATTTAAACAAATTAATAATGTTACTTAATATTTTTAAGTATTAAATTTTAATATAGTAGTAAAATGCGATAAACGATTACATAAACTTTTTAATAAAATAAATGACAAATTTAATTTTTGTTTTTAATTAATAATAAATTTTGTTATTCTAGGAATGTGCAAGGTCTGTCAGTGAAAGCCCAGGGACAAGAAAATGGCAAATATTTTCAGATTTTTGCCTGGAGAGTCTAGGGTAAAGTTTTTTTTCAAAAGTTGTTATTTTTCTTATAACGCGTTTTAAACGTAATATGCTATTTTCCCATTAAATTAAGGTTAAATTAAATTAAATTAAAACTAAATTTAATTAATTTAACTGGATTTAACTCTACTTTAAGAATAAATCACGTTATCTTTCAAAAAAAATTTACGGAAATAATTTAATTTTTCAAAATATATTCTTAATAAATACAGGATTTAAAAAAAACCTTAAAAAAGGCTTTTATAATAGTGTTTTTTTAGCAATTTTTCTGAAAAAATAACGTATTTTAAGGTTTTCCCCTTATAAACGACGTAATTTGTGGCAAAATTGGGTTTAATCCAGTAAAATTAACTAAATTTAGTTTGAATTTAGTAAAACCTAGCTCATAATTTAATGGCAAAATAGCAAAAAGCGTCAAAAACGTTTTTTCCCGAAAATAGTTATTTTACCCTAGACTCTCCAGGTAAAATTTTAAAAATATTTGATATTTTCCTACTTTTAAACCCCTCTAAAATATCAGACCTTAACCACTCCTAAAATAACACAATTTATTATTAATTAAAAACAAAGATTAAATTTGTCATTTATTTTAATAAAAAGTTCATCTATTCTTTTATCACATTATACCACTATGTTAAAATTTAGTAACTAAAAATAGTGTATAACATTATTAATTTATTTAAAATTATAAAAATTGTAAATTAAAATTTTTTTTCTTGTAACCTCTGAAAAGGTGTAAATGCCTTACACCTGCACGCTCAAAATACTGCTATATAGCTTTTTGCATTTGAAATATCCAAGTCTGGGTGGAAGATCTATTTGAGATCCTAGAGGAGGTCAGAGATAAAATTTTCAAGTCAGGGGAGTTGCAGACCTGAACCCTTACTTAGGTTATGTGACAGAACTTATGTCTAAGCCTAATGGGACCTTTCCAAACGCAAATTAAACTATGAGTCACTGTATAAGAACTGGTGGTATATGTATCAAAATGTGAACAATGAAATAATCTTTCAAATGAGACTAAACTCGCTTTTGTAGCATTTATACTTTTTTCGCTATTTGAACGGAGATTTTTGTTGTTGTTGATACTTCTTTACCGCTACCTGAACAAACTGAGTTGACGGATTTTGGCTAAACCTGTAAATCAAATACTTGGTAAATTTATTGCTTTACTCTGTTTCTCTAATTGGATAATAATCATTATAAGACAGGGTTAGCCAAGGGAGAGGGCTGAGCCTCTCAACCACCCTAAAATTTGGCCTCTTACCCCCCTGAGATTTTGCTAAAATACAGGACCCCATTAGAAAATTTCCGGCCGCTGAAGGCGGACCGAAATTTTTGCCATTATTTTGAAATAATTGCGCTAATTTAACTAAATTAACGTTAAATCCGGTTTAAATCCAGTTAAAATAGTTTAATTTAATGCTAAATTAACTTGATTTAGTGTTAATTTAGTTTAAATCGGGTTTAATTGTTGTTTTAGAAACAAAATGGCGGGTTGGCGAGCACATTTTTGGCGGAAATCCGCCATCTTGTTTTTGAGCTGACACGTACCTGGACCCCCTAAGATTTTGGTCAAAAATGAGTCATTTACCCCTACCTGAACCACCCTGACCTGACGGACCTTGGCTAACCCGGTTATAAGATATTATAATAATTCCATTAACATCATTACTTTTTTAAGTTTAAAATGTTTAATCCACGACTAAAATGTTTTCAATAATTTTTTTTCAATATTTAAACTTAAAAAACAGCGTGATATAATTTGTGTTATTTGGGCACCATTGCCTATTTAATCCAGGTGCTTACTTGAAGAAAAACTACTTTAGTTTTATACTTATGTATTATAAAACTGAAGCTCGACTTTAGAAATCAATAATTATGTCAAACAATATTGAATTATATTTAGAAATATCGCGAATAGATGACTAAGAATTAAAAATTGGTGGACATGAACAGACCTTGCTCACAACATTTATTTCTCGCTTTTAAAACCTTTTCCAGTCCTTAACAAAACTCAACTAATAATTAGCATTTGATTGCCGAAACCTATGCTAACTATCGATATAAGTTCTAAATGGAATTGATCTGAAAGTGTCGCTCAAATCACTGCAGATGGAGATGAGAGAGAGTTTGGCTTCACATCAATCAGATTAAGTGAAGGACTCTAAGTCGCAGATTGGTCTCTGGAGAGGAGCTCCTCCTCGAAGACCATTGCTTGGGTAGAGGCAAGAGACGGAGCACAGTATGAGAGTATAAGTGCAGGGCTGGCATACACCTCATGATGGCTGACACTTGTTGAACCAGTTTGGCTGTGATTGCAATCAATGCACTCATTCTCTGCTTTTAATGTTTCGATTGTTTTCATTCGATAGTGCCTTCAGTTGACCATAACTTCTAAATATTGTTAACTTCAAATCGGAATCAATTCGGATGTCTTAAGAAGTTCTTGTAGTGATATTGAAGATTCAAATGTAGTGCAAAAGCAGAGCCAATGCGACTCAAAGCCAAAAAGTTGGCTCAAAGAGCAGTTGTCATCACTTTCAGCATATGTTACGCAACTTTGCTCTTCATTTGGGTCACCACTCAATACCCGCTCTCATTGTCGACGACCGGCGGTTCAAACTCTGCCAACTCTGCCAACGCTGTCCACTCTTCTGGTGACTCGGCTTTTGCCACTTATCAAGAGAGAGCCCCCCGTTCTGTCGCCGACACCGATAGGACATCAAGTGATGTCTTAGACGGCAATAATCGCAAAGATTTGCGTCAATTAAGCAATAATTTAGTTAATTATTCAGATTATAAGCAAAATAAAAAAGAACTGAAAGAAATCAAAAGACATAAACCATTTACTGCATTAAATGATATATTTATTAGCGTTAAAACTACCAAAAAGTTTCACTCGACTCGACTCGACATTATTTTGAAGACTTGGTTTGAACTAGCTAAAAACCAGGTAATATTGTAGTACAAAGTTTTCTCAATAAGTTTAATTTCCTTTTATTTTCAATTCACTGTTTTATTTATAAATTATAATATCGATAATTGTCACTCATTTAATGCTTTCAACTTTTATAGACCTTCTTCTTCACCGACGCGAACGACAGATATTACAGCGAAAAGTCGGGTAAACATACATTATATCATTACTTTCCCATTAAAATATCAAACAATATTTGGCTAATCCTTGGCCAATACTGTGCAAGGCACTATGAAAACCCTTGCTAACTCTCATTACTTGCAACAAATTAACTCATTATTAGTTTTTTATGATTATTAAAAATATAATTTATATTTAAATAATAATCTGCTCTAATATAATAAGCAATTACTTATTGATTAAAATTTGTTGGAATAGGCGGACACCTAATCAATACAAACTGCTCGTCATCTCATAACAGGTCAGTAATTCATTCATTGCTTTTGACATTTAATTTGAATTGTTTTTTGCATTTCAATGATTATTTGCAAAAAATCTAATTTGCGTTTTCATGAATCACATGAATAATCAAAACAATATCGAAATAATTATCTAATGTTTGAGGGCTTGTCATCCAAACTAATTGTCTTTAGGAGCGATACCTCAAAAAAGCTAATTATTTGAAAGTTGAAGCGGAATGAGTCGATGAATCAATTTTCGTATTCGAGACAAGCCTTGAATAATAGAGTATTAGTTGGAAACGCACAGTAGCTAACACTGCCTTAGACTCAATGCATGTATACATGAGTAGAGTATATACGGTATGCCTTAAACCAAATCTCTTTATGAGGTCCTAAACTCCTAAACTGCTTACAACTGAAGAATTTCTGCATAAATTAGCCGAAGACCGCATTTCTATTTGTTAGGCTCGAGAACAGCACTTACCGTATAGTGTCTTCTCGACAGTGAAAGCCTTTAAGGGTCAGCCGTAGCGCTGGCAGGGCTTCGGCTCAAATACTCAAATAGTGTTGAGGTCTTTGTCGATGTTTAGTGAATACTGTAATACTGTGAGCACTGCTTCTACAGAATGTTGTTTTGCAAGTTTGTGTGTAAGAGCAGCTGCAAAATGTAAGACCAGTTAAATGTTATGGTTCGGACCCCAAACCAAAAAGCCTAACAGTAATGCAGTAATGCCTGTGCAGTAACGATAAGATCTGAATAGAGGACTCAATACGTATATAACTTATATTATATACAGTGTAGTCTACAGTGTATAGACTGTCGATATTTAAGCAAAATATATATGAGATCTTGTTTTTTGTTGTACTTTTCGGTTCCGAGAACTTCGAAAATATAATTAAATATTTTCAGTCTTTCAAAGAAAGTTTTACAATAAAGACATTCAAATGAATACTTCACAAATCACAATGACTTTGAGTTAAAGTTTTCAATATTTACATCAGAAGTCTTGTCTAACTTTATACTCGAAAACATTTTGATATGAAAAGCGAAATATTGCGAATTGTTTGTAACAATTAATGCCATTTATGCTCTAAGCTAACGTTTTCGCGGCAAAAATATGGCCCATGACACTTTTGGATTATCTCCTACCTGATTTTTCCTTATGATTTTTTGAAAAAAATCAGCCGTTTTACCCTACCTAACCCCCCCCTTTCCCTGAGCTCGCCGATCTTCCACATCCCTAGTTTAGTATTTAATTTAATCTTATTTATTCCTGCTTTAAAAAATTGATCATATTTTGCATTTGCAACACCCGGTGCAAACAAAGCATACTCAGCACCGATAGTTTACTGTCACAGTATCACTCCGATAGCCTAGGTACTGTTATACTAGGGATGTGCAAGGGGGGGGGGTTTATGGCAAAATATCCCCCCACAGAGATAAAAAATTCTCAAAATACCCCCCCTCTGACGCGAAAAGTTAGGTACCCCCTTAAAATTTTTTAGGGTTTTTCAGGAAAATAGTGTGTTTTTTTGGTGGTTTTTCCGAAAAATTAACGTAATTTTAAGGGGGTTTCTTTAAAATGACGTAATTTATGGTTAAATTGGGGTTAAATCCAGTTAAATTAACTAAATTTAGTCTAAATTCAGTTAACTTTAGCCCCAATTTAAGGGGAAAATAGCAAATAGCGTTTAAAACGCGTTTTAGGCAAAAATAACGACTTTTTGAAAAAACCCTACCCTAGACCCCTCAGGCAAAAATCTGAAAAAGTCGGCCATTTTTCTACCCCTGGACCCCCCCCCCTGACCTGACTGACCTTGCACATCCCTACTGTTATACACATAAAATAAAAATGAAGCAAGATGATTTAGTTAAATCAAAACAGTGATCAATATGTTTTCAAGTATCAATATGGTTTTTCCTTGAGAACAAATCTTAAGATTTAAGGATAAAGGTTTAAACTCTTTAAGTTTGTATTGCCTTAGATTTAGACAATAGTTCTAAACCACATTAACAGTATGTTCTCAAGCGTCCTATCCTATTAAGGATACGTTAGATTACGACGAATTTTAATGATTCTTAAACTCGCTTAATTATTTTTAAAATAAATAATTTGTTTTGTTTATATTTTTTTAGTTTAACTTGTAAATATATTGTGTTACAGTACCAAGAGTTAGTTAAGTTGCGTCAAGCTGGGGGGTGGAATTCAGGTAGGGTATGCTCCAAAAAAAAATGGAGCCAAACATTTATTTAACCGAATTTAACTGAATTTAGACCGGATTTAGAGCAAAAAAGTAAAAAAATTCACCAAAAGTACCCTTAAAAATTTGCAGACAGCCTTCACAAATATATTCGTCTCCCGGCGCAACAATGGGGAATTTTTAATGCCAGGGTGATTTTAGGCTGATTCCCTCCCCGTCGACATCGCTGGTATATATCTATTTTATAAAGTTTAAAATAACATTAAAATATTAATTGTTTAATTCCTATTATAAACCCATTATTAAATTATAGTCTATTACTAATAAATGTAACAAGATGTACGAATATTACTAAAAATGTCTGATTTTTAGCCAGATACTTATTTTAAGATATTTGTTAACATCTATTAACAGTATGTAGAAGAGAGATAATACTGTTTTAGTTGCATATTTAAAGTGCATTGGAATGTGTGCAAGATTAAATTTGCGAATAGCAAATATAAATTAAAAATACTGAAATAATGAGAATGTTTTAAATCTTTTTGCAACAAAATTGTTCGAGTAGAGATTTACTAGACAACAGATTTGTTACCAGGGGTGAGCACTGGGCGATTTTTGAGACGTTAATCTCGATCTGAGGTAAAGAATGTCTGCTTTTGAGAAAACAAACCGAAACAAAGTTACGATTAAATTAGATTTCAAACTCTCCATAACTCGTGACTCTATTTCGGACCACAAGTCCCGCAAAAGATCTTTTGACTCAGTATTTGATGAAAAATATCTTTCGGTAACAAAAATAAGTTCAAACATAATATATATAACTTTTGGTTTATAATCAAAGTATGAATAGAATATATGCCGACAGTGAACATGAGAGCAGGTGTTGCCAACTCTGTACACAACTAATGGGCTTTAGAACTGTTATGAGAAACTAATAAGAATATGCAGTAATCGCTAAGAACTAAGAATTATTGGTTTTGAAAGTTTAACAGCTTTTCACTTCGAATTAGTTTAATTAAAAATATTTCAATTTTTGATTCAAATCACATTTAACTAATTCTTATCAACTGTTTGTCTGCCGGTGTCTATAGGAAAGCCTTGTGCTGTAAAATGAGTGTAGAATTCGATACATTCATCGAGAGCACAAAGAGGTGGTTCTGCCACTTCGATGACGACAACTACGTAAACGTCCCCCAATTGGTGCAATTGCTGCGAAAATACAATCCGCTGGAGGACTGGTATTTGGGTAAACCGAGTATCCGACAGCCCCTCCAAATCGTGAATCGCGATAATAAGCAAAAGAAAGTCTCGTTTTGGTTCGCGACGGGCGGCGCCGGCTTTTGTCTGAGTCGTGCTCTGGCGCTCAAAATGATGCCCATCGCCAGCGGCGGGAAATTCATATCTATTAGCGAACAGATACGACTGCCCGACGACGTGACTCTCGGCTATATAGTGGAGCACTTGCTCGGCAAACGGCTCACTGTAATCGACGGATTGCACTCGCATTTGGAAGCCATGAAGTTTCTCAAAGCCAACGCTCTCTCTCAACAAATCTCATTCAGTTATTCCAGATTTGGTAATCAAATCAATACTCTTTCCATTGATGGAGGCTTTGATCCCAGAAAAGACGACACCAGGTATGCCACCAATGAGTCTGAGCGCACACTTCCCTAACTTACCTCACATTTCATTCTCTTTACACTACAAGTGCACAAAAACTTGAATTAATTGAAAACTCAATCCATTTTAGGTTTCTTTCACTTCATTGCCATTTGTTCCCAAACATCAAGTCCTGTCTCACATCAAAATCATAGCAATTCATACAAGTCTTCAATTATGAAGAGCTCAACTAATTAGTGCCAATTTTATGTTCAATACCTCTTTAATCATAATTTATCCGAAATTATTAATTGTGTGCAAAAAAAACTTGAGGTTAGGTTAGGCCTCAAAACTTGTCTTCTCTTTCGATCTCAAATGCATTAATCAAAGCTAAAGAAGAAAATCGAGTTTTGAATTAAACTTATTCTACATATCATTGACTTTGCATTGGTTTTAGAACTTTTCTAAAAATTCCTAAAAAATGATATAAATTCACACAAATATGTTGAATAAGTGATTAAAAGCATTAAATGATTTAAACTCCAGTGCCTTATACTATGCCATTTGGAAATTCAATTCTAAAGTGCCTTTACTTTACTTCTGACAATTAGATGCCAAACATTTAATTCTTATTAATTAGTTAATTAAATAGAGTTTCGTTCTATAGACAGAGTTTTAAATATTTTTATATTTTATTGTATAAATTGTAAATAAATTTTAAATTGTTTTATTGTTTATTTCTACTAAAAAGATGAATAAATACAATAAATAAATAAATAATAAATTGTTTTTATTAATTAAGAATAAGTAAACAAAAGCAAACATGTGTTGAAACGGCGAAAATACAACTTTTGGTAAATGAAATTTCAAATACTTTATTCACTTAACCGAATCGTTTAGGTCAGAGTTTGAAGACAAGTCTCAGTTTCCGCCCCTTCAGCCTCTCTCTCGACTAAATTCTTGTTCATATCTCAACTCAAATACAGTCAAACACTTCACTAAACAAGTGATCATTTAATTGGCAAAAAGTTGGAGAAAGTGAATGCAGTTCTTAATATAGGACAACATCTGGAGCCGGAGTTCGTCAAAACTTCTCCACTTTTACTCAACAGCTTCTATCGGCTTCTATAGACTATCGCATTCACAAAGTGCTCAAACTTTTTATCTTTAATCCAATAGAAAAAACTTATGAACCGATCGAGCATTTCATGTGAAATGTCGTCTCATTCTTATAGCAATTAATTTAATTTTCTATAAAATAATAATAATTACAATTATTTCGATTAGAGATCCCAAAAACAGGCCGATCGGGCGTTTTAATAATGCCGGCCCGAGTGCTACCGATTAGAGATTCAACTTTTGAACCCTTCCCGTACGGGTCCCGTAAAATTCCCTTC
>JAQIYC010000898.1:0-11092 GCA_034699545.1 Porobelba spinosa | reverse complement strand
CTGACAGTTGGGGTTATTAATGGTCGGCGCAACCACTTTAGCGCAGGCGACCAATTGAGAAGTGGCTAAAGCGCACTGAGTGGCCGAACTTATGACTCGGTTCTGCGCCGTCTGATCGTCGCAACGAGAGGCCACGTCTTTCGCCTTCAAGACTAGATTCGCGGCCGCATTGGCCACTGGTTTCGATAAACTCAAGAGCAGATCCGCCGCCTCTCTGTCGAACTCGTCTTCTTCGCCAATAGTGTACAACAAGTTAGTGGTCGCCTCACCTACTTTGGAGGCGGCGTTCAGGAGTGACTGTCGCGGGGCTTTGGTCGACGGCTCGGCCGCTTTGAGCAGTTCCGAGAAGGCAGAGCACAGGCTTCGGGCCGCGTCTATCAGGCGCTCGCCCTTATCGTCGTCTTCCATTAGGGCCGCAATCACTTTGACGTCGCGCGACATCTCCGGCAGGTTTGTGCTGATGGTGTGGATGGCGGCGCCGAGGGCCGGGTGGTCCAGTTCCTCTTCTGGAACCGATGTCAGGGTTATGACCTGAGCTGTGGCCGCATTCAGAGCCGCCATTTGCGACGAAACGGTCTCTTTCTTGACGTCCAACTGATTCTGTTTCCACCCGAAGTCCGGCCCGTATTCGGGAATTTTGGCCTTCGTTTCCAACTCCTTGAGAGCCCTGAGCACCGCGTCCTGACCCATGCCTATCGTCGAAAGCAGCGCTCGCTGTGGCTCTGATAGGCCAGTCTGCAGATACTTCGGGTGCTGTGCAGTCATAAGAGGCGACTGCTGTACCGGCGCCTGACTCTGAATGGAAGTCAGCTGTTGTTCCGGCATTTCTTTGATGCTTATAGTTTGCGGTCCATTAGTTCCGGGCCGTATAATGCCGGGAATGGCCAGGTCTTCAATGATGGGTTTGGAGGGCTTCTGGCCCGGCTGGTGCTGCAGAATGGTGGCCTTGGAGGGCGAGATGCTGTCCTCAACCATAGTCGAGCCCTCATCGCCTTCAATGCCGAAGTGATCCTTCGCTTTCTTTCGCCTCAAAATGATGTCAATATATCCGGCGATCAGTTGTGAGATCTGTTCGCCTTCTGTCGTCTGAACCGAATAATAAGAGTCGGAATAGTCTCCGAAGTCGAGGGTAAAGCTGTTGGGAGAGGCGGCCCAGCGCTTGACTGTCGTCAATGGCCAGGTCTTCATGATTTCCTTCGTCTTCTCGTCCAACCGAAGGACACTGTCTTTGGTGACGCCGAGCAGTCGCGGAACCAATTTGTTCTTTCCCTTCATCTTCTCCTTCACCAGAAAGAACGTAACGCCATATGTGGACAGAGAACGGGCCAGACCTACATACTTGACCTTCGCCTCCAACTCGGACTCTCCAATGTGTTTGCGGTGTTCGGCGAAGACTTTCTTTTCGATGGCTTTGTCTCTTCGGGAGTAATCCCTCGGAAGGAACTCCTTTAGGTCGAGAAACCCGGGTTTGTGTTTGCTTTCGACGTAATCCCCGAATTGGATCTGACACTGAATGCCCGCAAACTGACACGACTCGTCCAGAGTGACCGGGTGTGTGCCCGCGATGATGGCGTCCCTGGCCTGCACATACAGCAGGTTCAGTTGCACCGGATCTCGAGAGTCAATGTTCTGGTCCGAGAAGAAGAACTTGCGTCGCAGGAGAAGCGTCTCCTCCTCATCGATGCCCTGTTCGCGCAGAGTCTTCGAGTGGTCGACCCAATTGAGGTCGTCGTCAGTCTTGAGCTTCTTCTTCAACTGTTCCATTTTCGAGTCCAGAGTCTTGTCTTTGTCCTTCTCCCTGCGCCTCAAAGTCAACGTTCCGGTGGAGGAGAGAGTGGCGTCTTTGAGCTCTTCGGGTAAGTCCCGAATGAGAGAGTACTCGTCGTGGTTTGTAATGCCTGAACAGCACATCCAATCCAAGCCATTAGCATAAGATAGCATTGACTCAATCCATACCTATTTTGGTGCAGATAACGACCATCAGATTGGCGATGGGCTGACTGTCGTCGACCAGCACAGTCTTGACGCTTCCGTCGAGCATCCGGACCCTAAGAGTTCGCATTTTTCTTCTATATTCGAGCAAATCCTACGACAAATAAAATTATTAATTTAATTGAGTTAATGGACTGGAGTTTGAGAGAGGATTGGGAGGAATAGCTCGAGTGAGAGGGCATCGGAACTATATATAATGTTTTGCGCACTCTTTCGAATCATAAATACAAAAATCAATAGTTTTGATAACTTTGAGCCAATAGGGATCAGTTGTCTTATAGCGCAAAACAAAACTAATTTATTGGATTGATATGTAATGTCTTAAACCGAAACTTTATACGACTGATGAGATTCTGAATAAATGATATTTGTTTCTCATTTTCAGATTCGAATTAATCAGTTTTGGTTGAATGCAATACTCACTCCATTGCGAAGCAAATAGTACTCGAGAGAACGGGCGGGTTCTAACCAAACCCCCTTCTTCGGGTCCTCGTCGGTCAGAAAGAGTCCGTAGTCTTTGGCTACAATTATTCGAAATAATTATTTTAACGATTAAATGGAGGCCTTATTGGAGGCCTAGCGGTGGCATACGCTGTCCAACACTGGCTTCGGTGATCTTGTCTTTAATGAGCCGACAGGCGTCGTATACCATAATCGATGGCTCGAATTGCATAGTCTTCACCACATTCTTGTCGGCGACACTGATTTTGAGTGAAAGCGTCGCCATTTCGGACGGTTTCGTCTGTATCGCTCAGTTCTGCCTTTAATCGATAAATCATTTAATTGATTCAATTGATTGGATAACTAAATGACTAAAACCAATAAAAGTCGATTGAGTTATAGTCAGAGGTTATAGAGTTGGAAACAAACGAACAAATCTTTACTCTTAATAACTAAGAACTATAGCTCTGATTGTTCGCAAAGATAGTCTGCGAGTACTCTAGTTGTTCTCAATTGTCATTTTATTGCCGTTTGTATGGCTATTGTATGGCTATTGTATGGTATTGTATAGCAGTGTTTGGATGTGATGTCTGTCGGTTGTGCACAAACATTGCGGAGTGACTGGGGATGGGATAGCGTTACGATTCAATACATTATTTTATAACTCGAGCAATAGATAACTAAATTTGATTTATTTTCCTCTGCTCTCCCCTTCTGTATAAATTGATCAGTGCAAACAGGGCTTACAGAAGTTACATAACTGTGCGCTCGTCTAACTCCTGGTTGCAAAAGTATCAAACATTGAGGACATCAAGTGCTCCATTGCTCTACACGACCGGCACTTAATTCAATACTATGTTTAGTGCACATCATTTCAAGTAAATCATTAGTTTTCGTAATTATGAAATTAAAACATCATTTAGTAATACAATAATACAATACAATAGATGTTTGAGTGAAAGACTCAGTCATTTTGAAACTAATTATGCGATTCGTATTCAAAATACAGAGAGAAGGCGAGAGAGGAGAGGAGAGGAGGAGAAGAGGAGAGAAGGGAAGGAAAGTGTGCTTGAATACAGTGAAGAATTATTTCTGAAAAATTAAACTTAAAGTTTTAGCAGTGATTTGTAAAGACAATTAGATTAGATCTGAATAATGAGAGTCTCTTCACTCACTTCATACGGAAAGCCAAACGAAATGACATTAAATGGTTTGATAGCAAGAATTGATGCGTTATATGAAAAGGTGGCGATTGTGGCGATATTCGACTTAAGACATGAGAGAGCGTGGGATTCACTTCCTATTATAGAACCCAAACCCATATACAGAATACGCAAAGCCTTCACAGGTTTCGTAATTTTAAATCAAAGACAAATACATAAATACTATTAAACTTTTCATTCATAAACTTATTTATTGCCAAAATTGTTCAAATTGTTCAAATTGCTGATAAGTGGGCCGAACCCCCAAACCCTCTCATGACTTCAATATTGGAATAAACAATATTTCAAACTTCAGTCTCGCTGTAGTTCATTGATATATAATGTACACATGTGTGGTTTACAGTGTACTCTAAATCATGTTTTGGCGGATTTCCTATTTTGTTAAATGTTAAAAATGCCGCTTATAGTGAACAGACACATTCGGATATAATGTAGAACTTATTTCACTTTAAACTGAGTTTTTAGTCATTAAACTATTTGCAAGAGCTCTTCAAACGGGTTAAGAGTCTGTATTGGCTCTAAACTAACCAAACATATACTTAATGGTTAACACAATTAAGCCATTAGTCAGAGGTTATCGGAAAACGCGACAAATGTTTGATAAAAATAAATTCAATTAATTATAAAACAAATATTGAAAAGGCGTCGAATCCGACAAAACGGATCAAATTTTCAATCATTTCAATCATTTTAAACGAATAGTAAAAACTTTATGTCTTAGCGTAAACTGATTAGCATTGGTTTATAGTGTAGACCCGATATTCTGAACAGATTTTGTTTAGATTTGCGTCAACACTATAACATCAAATGAGTTATTCTCCAAAAGTTATTTAATTTCAATTTAATAAGAAATGAATAAATTTCTAATTGAGTTAAGAACCGAAAAATTCAAAAATCAAATCAAATGAAAGAATGTATGAAAAGCAGACCTTTCGTCGACAGCTGACCCGTTGTTAAACAATTATTTTGTTATTATTATTATTATTGTATAAAATCCGCTGCAATGTTGTCAGCAGTGAATCACTTTTGGATTGAGTGATGCGATACTATTCGATGGCTTGAGTGCCGGAGTCGAGTCGACTGACTGCACAACTGTGAGCACTAGTAGTCTGAGTCTAATCGCACTCCAAATGTATACAAATCTGTGGCACAGAGAGTGAGTGCGAGTCTTGTGCTAAACGATAGCAAACATTGCAATACATTGAGTCTTACTTACAGTTCCATCACTTGGAGTTTGCCTGTAGTGGGAGTTGGGTTGAGAGGCAACCGCAGAGGGAAAGCACTCACACCAACCAATCGCTCTCTCCGTCCGCTTGCTTTCCCTATGCATCGCCTCGAGTCCTCCCATCGGAAGTCCTCCCTCAGGCAAACTTGAACTAATGGCCCGCACGAGAGGTTGCCGAGAGTTGGCAACACATATAACACATAACACACAGACTTCGATAACATAACATCGAAACACACTTTTTAGACCAGCGCAGGGATGGACGGGTCGAGACTTTTGAGTTGTCTCGAGAGAGACTCTTCACTACCCAAAGTCGACACTCTCTTCCCCGCAGATAAACATTTGGTTTGTTTGTCAAATCTACATTTATTAACCTATCAGCAATTTACCTTGCTAACATTGTACAACATTGTATATTATGTTACATTCATTATTAATGAATATTATTGTTTTTATTTGTATTTTTAATTTATAAATGTTTTTGATTTTAAAAATTGATTTTTGATTTAAGATATTAATTGAATTATATATTAAGTCATAATTTACTTAAACTACGAGTTAGTGATGAGAAAAGGTTTGCTTATTAAGACTCAAGCGATAAAAAGCATAGAATGCCAATCGAGAGTAAACACTCGAGCGAGACTCGAACCCACTCTAATGCCCTTAACTATGAGTAGTCACACCCTTCCACTCTCAACATGGCGTTTAAGACTCATTGAATCGGTTCCAATGACGTCATGAGAGTTAGACAGAAGCGACCAAACAGTTTGAAGGCATAGAGTTGTCAAACAAACCGATTCTAAAGCGACGATATTTTAGTCAAACGATTGTTCGCATAAATCAAATTCTAATTGAATTGAGAATCAGTTGTGTTTCGGTCGTTGTCTAAGTTGGCGATTGCGATATGTAGTGTGGTATGAGTGGTATAGTCGAGGTATAGCACTGAAACCCAAGCCCTACTCTCGCCCTAAACCTGACACCAACTCACTATAGACTGAGAGTATGCTAACTGAGGAAAGGGGACAAACCATATATAGACATGAGGTTTGACTGTTTGGCACAAACAATCATTTCGACACATTTTCTCTTCATTCAAACCATTCACTTCTTTTTGTCCCAATTTATGTCTCAATGTCTTCACTAATCTCTGATTAAAGTTCATTCATTTGTCTGAATTGATCTAAATTTGCTTTCCTTTAGTTAACAGTTTCTCAAATTGATCGCTAATTGCAGATAATTAAGTGATTTCTATAATAAAAAACTTTAGATTTGTTTTAATTAAATTAAGTGATCCAACAATGTCTACACTATTGCTCGCATTAACTCAACTTTACTCAACAATTCGGTTATAGCATCAGAGAATGTAATTCCCTTTTATTTCAACTCAAATCTATTAATGCATAAATCTATCCGCTCTGTCCTCTCAGCTCAGCTCTGTCTCTCTCGCTCTCCGTCCTCTTTGCTGAGTAGAGAAAAGGCACAGTAGCTGCTAAAAGCAGTGCAGCACTGGTAGTGCTAGCGCTCCAAAGGCTGCACATCTCTGTCTCTACTGCAGAGTAGTTCAGTAATCAGAAGCAGTCTTTCAGTGCTTCAGAATTTCTCTATTTTTCTCTGGCATTCATTCACTCACTCATAAGACATAACATTTCCGGACAATACATATTGCAAACGACTCTAAATCACAGACTCATAGAGTGATGCGGCGAATGGGATGTTATGTTTGCAACTTTGGCTCAACTCTATGGAAAGTTGAGGCACAGAGAGCTAGAAGATGGGAGAGAGAGAGAGAGAGAGAGAGAGAGAGAGAGAGAGAGAGAGAGAGAGAAGGGGTGTTGGGGCGATGAGCAAAGGACGCAGTGATGCGGGCACAGGGAAATGTGTAAAGATGTTGAGGGAAAGCCATTCTTTTGTGATGAAACACTAAAACGAGGGGAACTAAAGTGCTGTCGATATAGAGAATATGCAAAAATGTAAGCAAATGTTGGTCCGAATGGAAGCGAGTGTAGGGACTGGAGAACGAGTCGAGTCTAATATTAATGTAACTTCAGAGCAACCGATGAATCTTAACTACTGTCACATTGTTTTGTCAATTGAACCGAAAGATGTGTTTTAGAGAAAAGTTTAGATTTGTTTCAATTAGTTTCCATTCAATAGAGCTGTTGATGTAATTTATAAAATTTTCATTTCCACCAGAAATTACTGCATTAATAGGACTGCAAGACTGCAAGACTGCCGTCCAATGGAAAGAGGCTTTCATTTGTCACGTCCGACAGTATTTAAAATAATGCGATTCTGTTCTGCACTCGTTCTTCGGTTCTTCTCTTCTCTATTTCAATACTGACTGACTGTCAGTATTGAACGCAATGTTCGAGTTTCGCAAATAAGACATAAATGATCGCAAATCTGCAGTTCAGTGCTGAGACTGAGAGCATGAGAGCAGTAATGGTAGTGCAGAGCGGCATAACGGCATCAATTGATCAGGATATAAGGCGCCGCATCGCCGAATTAAAATGAGATCGCGACCTACTGGCGCCGACTGCTCGTTACCACAGCAACACTCAAGACTTGGCTCAGGCAGTAGTGCACCAATTCTATGCTCTTATACAAACTTTTGTTGAGCACAAGATAAATGTGCAGAAGTGGTGCACTTTCTTCATTGAATTGATCGCTAGACAGGACTCAAAACACATCCATAAAAACCACTTTTTAGTTGAGCTAAACAGAGCACTGGCTATACCAGCCTTTGATGTAAAGAAAAAATGAGAATTACATCAAAATGAATGGAATGAATCTGAAGCCAAATGATGCCAACAAAGTATATGAGACTAATAAATAACACAACAAATAAATTAAATGTATTCGCATTCGCATCGCATTCGGGCACAAATCTCCTTCCACTCCACACACCAACCCTTGCCAACACTGTTTGCTCATAACTGCGATTACTATTTCAACTAAATATTTGTTTTACTCTAACTTATTGGCCTAAAACCAAAAACTAGCCGAAAACCTCCAAACCCCCTAGTTGCCTGTGCTAGTGCTCAGGTGCTTAGATTTGCAATAATTGAAGTTTTGTTTTTGTACTTTAAACGGGAATTCGTTTATTTGAATTTAAAATAATCTAATAATTTATAAAATAATTCATTTATTTGCATAAAATTTAGTCAAATCGTAACAAAAATATATTAATAGAATTATAACCAAAATGTGTTTTTAACCTTATTTTGAATCGGATTTAAATTAGAAATTAATTTTTGTTCCAATTCTTATGATAGCGATTCAACTGTTGAGAAGTTGTCGCAACATATAGTGAAGAATTCCTCCATTTCTGAAGTATTCGAGTTCTACTTCAGTGTCGAAACGCATAATCACTTCAAAACACTTTCCGTTATCGAGCTTTCAATTGAAAAGATTGAATGACATTAAAGAATATTCTTCTATAAAATCGATTTTCTCACTCGAATCGTAGTTATATGTCGTGTCGACATATTTTCCGGAACGTCAATGTTATAAACTTCTCGACCCGTCAGCCCCAGTGACTCAGCGCTCTGTCCCGACTTGAACTCCAATGGAATGATTCCCATTCCAATCAAATTACTGCAATTTCGCCAACATTTTACAATTTTTGATTATAGATATTATATCTTAACTATTCATATGAATGAGTTAATCATCAAATAACTCAAATCGAGACAAACCTTCGATGAATTCTTTCATAACTCTCTGCAATCACAGCCCGAACTCCTAAAAGATAGGGTCCTTTCGCCGCCCAATCTCTCGAAGATCCAGAGCCATAGTCTTTGCCGGTAATAATTATAAGAGCCGTTCCCTCCTCTTTGTATAGTTGTGAGGCATCGAAAACACTTAACTAACGATTCAAATTCAATTAGTCGTTACTTTTAATTCGATTTAATTTATTGTATTTTATTTAATAATTGCCATTAAATGCCATATTGAGTGTCTGTATGTACAGTACATATGCCTCTATTAAAGTTTCTAAATACCAATTCTAAAATTAAATTTATAATTCTTTTGTATTTATTGAACAATTTGAACAGTTTTAATCATAAATGAATAAAAATAAGATATTTGTCAATATTGTTGTGACTACTCGTAACTTACATTGCAATATGCAATTTAACTTGAATTACATGTATTAACTATATTTTGTTTTAATATTCACAAAAATATCCAATGTCATTTGATTAATTCAAACACTTACTGCTTAGTAAGTAAGCCGTAAGTAAAGAGAATAAATGTATTTTGTTTTTGACCGAACGTATATAGGTTTATAAATTACATGTATAGGAGTCGAGATTTTTCGTTCATCTTTCGTCTCTTCACTTTTCACATTGCATTGTATTTATGTTGTGTTTTAATATTTAAGATTAATTTTAAATTTTGAATACTTTTTATATTATACCTGTATATAAATTTGAAATACTAATTTCCAATAAAATTAAGAAACATTTAAAAATAGTTATAAAATACTGAATTAAATCTGAATTACTCGATGTATTATGAATATTGTGAAATAAAAATAAACTTTTCAAATAAGAATTAAATTTTCTATGATGTTGCAATCAGAATAAATTTAAAAATAATTGTCATCTTTAAACATTTTTATAATTAAGATATTTCATCAGAAATAATAAATATTTAACATTAATATACATTGTAATACATTCAATAATTCTGTAATTTAAATATTCTTGTTCCATAAAGTTTAAGATGAAAGCAGTTCAGTTGAAGCATATGACCCCCTCAACAAAGAAACTACACCTACCAGATCAAATTTTTAAATTGTAGCCATAACCTCTCCTAGAAAACCCTTGGTTACCCATTAACCATTCAGCAAAAATTTCAGTTAATATTTTTGAAATCTAAAATATATTGAAAAATTTTCCTAATTTTTGTTATTTAATAAATTATCGCTTAAAAATGCGGGAGATGGAATTTATATATACCTCTTTCTAGCGAAAAGGTATTAAAAATTTATAAAATAAAATTATGAAGCAAGTTATTAATTTTATTTCTGTTAAATTGCTCAATATGAGAAATGCTTTAAGATGTAAATTAATTATATAATTTTTAACATTTTTAAGTATTATAATAAAACTTGTAATTGAATTTTAGCAAAACTTCTACTAAATATACATTGATCTTTCTTCTTTAAGTTAGATCTCACCTCTAAATTAGCCCCGCTAATTAACCAAACCGTTAAATTTGTGTTACAGGCCTTTAAATTTATTCCATTTTCTCATATAATCCTTATCAGATTAAACCAAGTTACATAATGCATAGACCACGTCTTAGTAGATCTCTTAAATATTGATAAAATTAAAATATCATTTATAGTTTTAAAGATATTTAATTTTTGCCAGCCTGGGTTATTTTGGACAAGACTATATTAAATAATTTTTAATAAACATAACACTTTTTTCTGAATTAAGGTTTAAAATTATATAAATTTTGTAAACCTTTAAAATAAGCTTTTAGTTAGAATTAGAACTATTTATGGAAAGATGTGATAATATTTAAATATTAGCGATATTAATATCAATTTCAAATCTAATTTTTTTTGCCGTTAATACCATTTCTTCTATACCCCCCCCCCCCCCCCTCATAGAAAATTTTGCATAGCCACACTTAAACCACAGATGATTTAAAATATATTGTTATTATATCTAATTTCATTTAAAATAAAATTACCAAAATATTGAAATCCATTAAAAAATTTCAATTTGTTAAACAATTATTGAATTCTTAAGCCTAAAAAGTTTGAATTGTATTCTCATTAGAAAGATTGATTTTTCCTATTTTATATATACATACTGTATAAGAAATACTAAATACAGTATAGATCATTATTGCAGGACACAGATTTTTAGTGATGTTTCCAAAACTACTTGATAAAATTTAATACAAAATTTTTATATAAACTCTACCTACCCCTCATCCACCAAAAGAAATTTTAATTATAGCTTATAATTTGTTTGCAAATAGAGTTTATTTATTTTTAAATAAGTAAATTATCAAAAATAGTACATTTTATATTTATAAATTTCTAGTCTAATCTACTTTATTCTTAATATAAAGTTGTAATTAGGCTTAAAATTTTTGTTCTTTATTTTTATATTTAATAGGATAGTGAGAAATTTTGTTTATTTCACTAAGATACATAATGTTAGAATAAAGACATTTTATATTT
>JAQIYC010000897.1:0-11093 GCA_034699545.1 Porobelba spinosa | reverse complement strand
GCCCTCCCCTTGACCCCCCTCTGTGCACATCTGTCGAACAGATCTCTGTTTAACACAAAACAGAATAAGTTCCGACAATATTACCTCATTTTTAAAGACTTGTTTAAATGAATTAGAAGTTCGAAACATATTGTAAATATCACTCAAATCTCAAATAATTGTTTTAAAACAAATAATTCAAAATCGAAATATCGATAAAACTAATTGTCATAAATCTAAACTTGTATTGAAAGTACATTCAAATCTAAAATAGATGTCAATTATTGAAATAAATGAATACCAATTAGCAATATCTGTAATTCGATAACAATAACTGACAAACAATCAAATGCTTTATTAAAACTAATTTAAATAATTATCAATTAAAACTAAAACTTTAAGCCTTTAATTTGAAGATACGCTAAATTAGTTACAAAATAATAGAAAAAAGTACATTTTATATCTAAAAATAACTTTACACTAAATTCTTTAACTAAATTAACAAATTGACCAAAAATTAAAAACAAATTTAAAGCAAAAAGTCAACCAATCAATTAGTGGGTGTATTCCTCCGACGCATACATACCTCCATCCGATTTGACAACCCATTCCTTAATGAGAATATAAGGCTCGCGGTGAGTGTGAAAGTACATTGACATGTCCATATCCATGTCCCCGCTCATATTGTGTGACATTGTCGTATGCATCGGGTCTTGAGTTGACGGCATTTTCAAAAATTATTAAAATATTAGTATTATTACAATAACTCAATTCAAGTCAATTAATGTTTATTAAAAGTCAAGAGTCAACACAAACACTACTTTTTTCAATAATATATTTTCGATGTTCTCTAATCACTACTAAATCCCATTTGGAAGTCGTTTCCAATAATAAATTTGTGAAAAAAAGAAAATATTTTTGCTGTCAATAGTCTGATTGAACTTTGAATTATCTGATATTAACTGAATATTCAGACAAATTTGATAACAGAATTGAATCGAATCAATAAGATTAAATTGCATTCAATGATAGATTCATTAACTTTTAAAAAGTTGTAAAACGCAAACACAAACTAAACAAATAGTGGAAAAATAGCCAAAACTTTTTTGTTGCACTAATTCTCACTTTTCAATCATTTCCTATCAATTGCTAAATCAGAAACATTTCAATAATAATCAGAAATGCAGTAAAAGTTGAATTTTTATCTAATTATAACATAAACCCCAAAGTCATAATGAATTCGTAAAAATATATTTTAACTAAAAATACTCTTAGTTTTCATATAAATACGAAAATTCATAATAACTTATATAAGAAAAGGTTATTTCGGGTTAGAAGGAGTTACTCATTGGTGAGTTATCAACATTTTTATCAAAAAATACAGTTAAAATTCGATTAAATTTATCTCAAAAAGTAAACATATATTTAAACATTTATTAATTAAACACAAATCGCAATCACTTCTCACTTAATTCATCAACAGATTCCTGACATCTGTATTGCAATTGTATTTACGGTTTATCACATTATTGTGCTTTAAATCACTTTAATCACCAAATATGCCTTCGATGACGACTGGCATATCTGATGCTAATTATTGGTTTATTAATTAATTTATTCCAATATCTAATTACCTCAATATTAATTAATTTAATTAAAACAATTTCTTATCAACACATCCATAGTTAAGAACTTTTTTTACCGATAATAAAAACTATTTTTGCACATTTTCAAAATTAAAATATTAAAATTTAAGCTATCAAATTTGTATTTGATATTTTAAAATTCGTATCACAATTAATCAATAATCTATTAATTAAATCCATTAAACTATAAATTCCAATATTTTGTTAAATATTCTGTTATTTCACTTCAAGTCTTTCACAAGAATTTCACAGAATTTCATATAAATTAAAAATTTAATTTAAAAAAATACATCGAAATTATTGTTATCCCCTCCCCTCCCCTCCCCTCCCTGACCCCCATTTTAATTTATTTCATATCAAATAAAATTTTTAAAAACAACTTTTAATTCACTTTTATTTAATTAATTGCTAATTATTAGACTCATTGAACTCGTATTGAAAATAATTGTTAAAATTTTATTTACCAAATGTTGTGACAATAATATGTTAATTGATGTCATTTTCCCAGAAATTAATTATCTGTTCATTATTTGAATGAATATTAGATCTAAATTACAAACAATTAAAACAATTAAATCAAAATTAAATCAATTGATGCAAAAATAATGAATAATTGTCACTGAATATACCTCTTTATAATTAATATATAGCTTGAGATATATTTTTAATTATATTTAATTAATATCCAAATCAATAAAATATTAATTAATATAATTATAATTAATTTAAATCACAATTTAATTGGTTTCGTAATTCAGACTCAAATGAAAAGAAAATTATATATATTTTGTTTACTTTTATTATAAAATTATATTACTTAAAAACAACTCAACTGTTGAATACATTTGATACCTTTATAAGCACATACTTATTACTTCATTATTACTATTCAATTGTAGAAAAGAGCCAAAACTTCGACAACAGTTCGACTAAAGCGTATTAAAAGCGAAACAAAACAAACCCAAAATCACATTCTTTTCAAATCAATTAAATCTGATTTGAATTGAATCGTCCAATCGATGGAGTCTTCGCACAAATCAGGTTCGAGTCATCGCTCGTCGATCTCATCGACGCCTCCGTCGCACTCGAAGTCGTCGTCGGATAGGGTTCGGCCCAACTATAAGCTAACCTATACTCTGGCCGGACATACGAAAGCCGTTTCGTCGATCAAGTTCTCGCCGAACGGCGAATGGTTGGCCTCGTGTTCGGCCGATAAGATCGTGAAGCTCTGGGGCGCCTATGACGGCAAGTTCGAGAAGACCATTGCCGGACACAAGTTGGGCGTCAGTGACATCGCTTGGAGTTCCGACTCTAGGCTTCTCGTCTCCGCCTCAGATGATAAGACGCTTAAGATCTGGGAATGTGCGACAGTATGTGCTCAACAACACCGACACTGCCATCACATCTCTCATTAATTATCTATATTTAACTCCAATTTCAGGGCAAAGGTCTGAAGACATTGAAAGGTCACTCGAATTACGTGTTTTGCTGTAATTTCAATCCTCAGTCGAATCTAATAGTTTCCGGTTCTGTAAGTCTTCACTAATTTATGTTTAATTGCTTTCAATCGTTTGATCCGTTTGTTGCCAACAGTTCGACGAATCGGTGCGGATATGGGACGTGAAGACCGGCAAATGTCTGAAGACACTGCCGGCGCACTCCGACCCGGTCTCTGCCGTTCACTTCAATAGAGACGGAACACTCATTGCCAGCAGTTCTTACGACGGGTTGTGCCGCATATGGGACACGGCTTCGGGTCAGTGCTTGAAGACCCTCATCGACGACGACAACCCTCCCGTCTCGTTCGTCAAGTTCTCTCCGAACGGCAAATACATTTTGGCCGCAACTCTCGACAACACTTTGAAGTTATGGGATTACAGCAAAGGGAAGGTTGGCTTTGGATTTCTTTGCGATTTCGTTCAAAACTAAACCATTTATTTGTTCCCAATTAGTGTCTGAAGACATACAGCGGCCATAAGAACGAAAAATATTGCATTTTCGCCAACTTTTCAGTCACCGGCGGAAAGGTATTCGCAATTCGATTGATTTGTTGAGTTGTTTATAAGCAATGGATTTGTTTTCCCATTGAATCAGTGGATCGTTTCCGGATCTGAAGACAATTTGGTTTACATTTGGAATTTACAAACGAAAGAAGTGGTACAGAAGCTGAGCGGACACACGGATGTCGTTCTTTGCACTGCATGTCACCCGACGGAGAATATCATAGCTTCGGCTGCACTGGAAAACGATAAGACGATTAAGATGTGGAAAAGTGATACATAAGTTGATTCGCAAACCATTATTCCTAACATTGAAACACATTTTCATTTTTTTCGATAACTTTTTTCTGAATTGACTTTTCATAAAATATACCTTAAATTAAATGAAGAAATCAATTACAAAAACATTAGATATTTTACACTTATATAAATCAATTTAAAATTTTAAAACTAAAATAATTAGCAATTTATTCAATTGGACTAAAAATTATTATTGAATTTCTTCACAATTTTGTCTCATTGTCCTAATCATGAGTTTATTTTGTATTTATATCAAACAAATCAAATAAATTGAAGACTTTTTTAAAGAAAAATTTCAACAAATTATTTATTACTATATTTTTAGATACAATTTAGTTTAACATAAACTTAATCAATAAATAAGTCTTAAAATGAGTGTAATTTACAAATGAGTTAAACAAATCGCGAAATAAATACAATTAATGTACTAATCATTGGATGAATTTGGTTCGAGTTCTGCCAATTTGGTGACCGACTTATAGAAGGCATTGCAGCGAACACTATAGGTTGGGATCAGGTTGTGGTTGGTTTTGATCGCGTGAACCAAATGTCTTAAAGTGATCGGTTCGTCAATCAAAGCCCGCTTTCCGTTCGCCCGTTTGCCGCCGCAGGCCATCCAATACATGGCGTCATTGGTCGCCGATTCGATGGTCGGCCGAATGGTCTGCGATTCACCTGAAGTCAAATATTGATAAATAAGTCAATAATTGAAATATGAATGCATTGCAAAAAAGCCCAAATCACCGGTTTCTGGATTAGTGAAGGTTTGCATTTGATCCGACATTTGGAGCAAAGGATATGAGTTCTTCAGATATGGATTGAGTGGCGGACCGCCGATGCAGTACTTGAACCGATTGTCTCGCAGTTTATACGACGAACGCGAAGCGAACACTTCAGTTAAAATCGTTTTAATAAAGTCCTAAAACATATAAATAATCGAATGAATCAAAACTAAACCAATAATTGAGTTCTTGTCGTACTCTAAGAGCAGCGTTGCATAGCTTAACGGCGTTGTCCTGAACGCCATCCAAACCTATTTCCCAGGCGATGACGAGCACCCGTAGGTGTGACATGAAGTAGTCGGGCAGAACGGACTCGCGCCGGCAGTATTGCACTTTCGCGAGTTTGTTCGGGTCGTCCGTCTGTTTGATTGACAGCAAATATGAGTTCATGTGCGGCGGCGACGGATCGAAGCGCCGCTCGAATTGCATTTTCTTCAGTTGTTTCAGTTTTTTACGCAAAGGCTTTACAACGGCTTTCGGTTTGACTTCGGCTGAAGACATGAATTGAATTTAAATTAATATTTAACCAAAAATCTAAAAACAAATTGAATTACTTTTGGCAGCAATTTTCGGCTCAATTTTCTCAATGTTTATCGTCGGCTCCGGCGGTCGGATGTCCGCAATGTCGACCAAATGCGAGCATTTGTTGAGAAGAGCCAATAGGAAGCGGTTGTGCGCCGACACCGATTCGGTCGACAGAAAATGTGTGACTCGAGAGTCGAACTCTTCTTTAGTCAACTGTTGAGTAAACCATTGTCTCATTGTTTGCAAATATCTGCAAAACAAAGCATTGAAAGCAAAACGACATCAAAAGCAACCAAACAATCAAAGACTACAAACACTTTAAAGTTGTCGCCAAGACTTTCGTCGAGTCTCTTCTTCGCGATCACCAACTCGTCCGATGTGTCCATCGATCAGCTGTTCGTCTATTGTCTAATTGACTGATATTTTTGCCTAAATATTGATTTTTAAACTATATTTTTAACTCTATTTCTGCCATTAATTCCATTCATTGTTTTTATTGACTTTTAATTCGCATTTAATTTGATTTTTAGTTAAATGTCAATAAAGTCTACGTTTTTTGATTAACTCATTGACTGCTTGTAGTTAACAATTTAATACATAAACGACGTATTTGTAAAAAGTGCCCCAAAATGTACCGCTAAGTTAAGTTCAATGTTTTTTGTTAAGTTTTTACTTTTAGATTTGTTTATCTGTACGTAATGTCTGTATTTAAATTTGTATTGAATCTCATATCTTGTGTTTGTAATTAATTTTTCGCATTTATTCCAGTTTTTGAATTCAATTTCATCGCCAGTTCTCATGTTTTTGCCTTAAATTCAGTCAAATATTCCTCAAATTCCTAATTATTTTCTGTTTTTAAATTTTCTATTTTTATAATTTTTGATTTTATTTTTTAATTTATCATTTTTATAGTTTTTCTGTTTAATAACATTTGAATTAAATTAAAGTATAAATTGATTTCAATCGCAATGTCTGTAAAGAATAGTTTCGGACAAGAATTGAACGCAAAGATCGAGGAATGGCTTAATTGGGATCAGGTTTGGCATTGACTTTATTATTGAATTTTAAGTTGCTATTTACCCAATTACCACGCTTATAATTGCGCACAATTGTATGTTAGTTCTGGATCAATTGCACTGTATTTTAGATTAAAGTTTTGTTTAAAACTGTAAAAAATAATTCATTTAAACAATTGGTTTAAAGTTTTAATTATTAACTCTTATGCAAAACACGTGTTTTCCATAAGTATTAAAATTTTGATTGAATTGTCTTCAAATGAGGATATGTCTCAAGATATGGATTATAACAATCAAATAAGTGATGGATTTGTTGAGAGTCTTGAGTTAATTTGGGTTTAAATTAATTGACAAATCCTGAACCCAACTGACCGATCGATGTCAGAAAGAAACGAAACATTTTTTGCATTCAATTGTGTCTATATATTTGACGAGGGGTGCGATTCTATCTAGATACTTTTATTTATTTTATTTGAAATTTAACGCAAAGGTTATTTTTAGTTTAGTTAAAGTTGAGACAATTTTAAAAATTCTTTATTCTATTCTATGCTATGCTGTTATGTGCATGAGCATGTTTGTTGTAAAATATATTGATTGTGTGCAAGGTCATTAACACTTTAGGATTCTTAAAATTCTATTGGTTGCAAATTAAAATTTTTTTTAAGTTAAAACTTGAAAAATATTTTACTATTCATTTTATTCCAATTTTATAACAATTAATTATAACTTAATTATTACATAATTATCTCAATTTTGTATTACACGTCATATTAAATAATTTTTATGATTTTGTATCAAATTATTATTGATTTATATCAAAAATATTTCACTTAAGTTACAAATCAAGTAACAGTTAGTACAGTAATAAACGCATAAATATCTTATTTATTATAATGTTGTATAAAGTTTATGATTACTTTAAAGATTAAACTAGCGAGTTTGTTGCTGTACCAGATTAGTTTAGTAAGTCTACGTTGTTTTAGATAAATGTCTACAATATTAGGGATGTGGAAGGGGGGATAAGGCAATTATCCCCCCTGAGTATGAAAAAACCTATATTATCTCCCCCCTGAAGCTGCGGCTGAGGTACACCCCCTCTAAAAATTTGCCGGCCGTCGAAGGCGGCCGGCAAATTTTTTAGGAATTTTTCCGAAAAATTAACGTAATTTTGGTTTTTTTTTCTCTAAAATGACGTAATTTATGGCTAAATTGGGGTTAAATCTAGTTAAATTAACTAAATTTAGTCTAAATCCAGTTAAATTTAGCCCCCTGATCCTCCCTAGGATTTTTTGAAAAAAATCCGCCATTTGACCCTACCTGATCCCCCCCCCCCCTGAGCTGGCCGACCTTCCACATCCCTACTACAATATGTCATCAGATTTATTCAATTAAACAATTAAGATATCGTGTGAGCATTTTTGGTGGCAGTTGAAAACACTTGTTTAAACAGATTAACGGATTAATCAACTCATATATTATAATTTTTAATACAATTTTTAAGTTATTTATCTATTTGAGGATTATCTTAACTGCCATCCAAAAATGCTCGCATAAGCTTAAATTTTGCGTTTATTTAATCTATTATATAATTATATTAAACAGCCTTGGTGATAGTAAATTAAAGTTTGCTTAAGCCGAATATTTCTTGATTTTGTTTGAATAAGTTTGATATTTTCACTACATAAGTTAGTTGCAATTTTAATTACAATTTGTTTAATATAATTTTAAAACTTAACTTTTATTCAAAAAATTCTGCTTTATTTCGAAATGCAGATAAAGCACAAAATAAAATGCACTCACGATATAAGCCTATATTGATATTATATAACTATTATATTGATTTTACAATTTTAAACATTAATTATTAATAAGTTAAAATAAGTTTGCAATAAATATTTATTAGCTTGATTAATTACAATTTTATACGTCTAGTAAATAATTATACTAATTATAAAACTAGCCATAAATTATTTTAAATTTGTTCAATGTTTTGCACTGATAAAAGTATTTATATATATTTAAAATTAAAGTTTAGACAATAATTAATGAAATTTACATAAAAGTTGCAATAAATCAAATTTGATTAAAATTTAATTTATCCACAATTAAAAATTTTAGAATAAAGGCTAATATTTCAAATAAATGTTTATTTTGTTTAAATATTTACAAAATAAAAGAATCCGAAAACTGTCGATGAAATCAAAGCACTTGTGGCCAGTAATCAGAAGGAAAAGTTGGAAAACCTTTTGTTGTCGCGCCTCGAGTTCGGAACGGCCGGTATTCGGGGCAAAATGGGCGCCGGCTTTACGGCTATGAATGATCTGGTGCTCATACAGACATCGCAGGGATTAGCGAAATATTTGCTCGAAATCGACGACTCAGTCAAAGACAAAGGCGTTGTAATCGGTTACGACGGAAGACACAATTCATTACGTTTTGCGCAGTTGTCCGCAAATGCATTCTTAGTCCAGGGAATCAAAGTCTACTTATTCTCTACATTAGTTCCGACCCCTTTCGTGGCGTTCGCTACCAAACAACTGTCGGCCACTGCCGGTCAGGCATTCATTTTTACACAATTTTTAGTTTAATTATAAACTCATATAAAATATTTTGCAAAACTCAGGAGTAATGGTAACGGCGTCTCATAACCCGAAGGAAGACAATGGATATAAAGTATATTTTTCAAACGGCGCTCAAATCACGTCACCTCACGATAAGAATATACAGAAGAATATTCTACAAAACCTGAAGCCATGGCCTAATGTTTGGACCAATAATCCACGAAATGATAACAAATGTAGTGATCCTTTGGATGTGATTTCTAATAAGTATTTTTCGGCGATTGAGTCGAATATTTACGATAAGAATGCGATCAAAGCATCCGATTTGAGAGTGACTTATACCCCAATCCATGGCGTCGGACACAAGTATCTGACGGAAGGCCTTAAAGTTTGCGGATTTCAACACTATTTTCCAGTTGAAAGTCAGATGAAACCCGACCCCGAATTCTCGACTGTTGTCTTTCCCAACCCAGAAGAAGGGAAAGGCGTTTTGGTATTTGAAAACGTGTTTTAAAAATGTTTGAAAATATTTAATAATTTAAAACAAATTAAAGGACGAGTCGTTCAAAACAGCAAACGCTTCGAAGTCGACAATAATCATAGCCAATGACCCGGACTCCGACCGATGCGCTGTTGCCGAATACCAGCCCCAGGAGTCTCAATGGCGTATATTTTCCGGCAACGAAACGGGAGCACTGCTCGGGTGGTGGCAGTGGTTCAAACATAAGGCTCAGTCAAAATCGGTGCCGAATAAAGACGTTTATATGTTGTCATCGACGGTTAGTTCAAAGATATTGCAATCGATGGCCAAAATTGAAGGATTCAATTGGTTGGAGACACTGACCGGCTTTAAATGGATGGGCAATAGAGCGCATGAATTGATCAAATCGGGGAAAACCGTTTTGTTTGCATTTGAAGAGGCGATTGGGTTTATGTGCGGAACAACCGTTTTGGATAAGGACGGCATCAGCGCTGGACTCGACTTATTGCAAATGTCTGTCTATTTAAAACAGAACCGAAATTGCAATTTAAGCCAACATTTGCACTATATTTACGGCACATATGGCTATCATTTCAGTTTGAATTCCTATTATATTTGTTACGATAAGACAGTCATTAAACGTATTTTCGATCGATTGGCGAACTTTAATGGACCCAAAACTGTTAAAAAATTAATTAATTATCAAATATTGTTCGAAATTAATGTAATTATCATTTATTTGATTATTAGTATCCGTCCAAAATCGGGTCGTATGAGATCGCAAGGGTTCGGGACCTTAACCGGGGATATGACTCATCCACACCCGACAACAAACCTGTAATTTAATGTTTTAATTTATTTATTTATTTTAAACTTAAATGCAATTAAAATATATATAAAATATGAATTAGGAATTGCCTTCGAGTTCGTCGTCATATATGTTAACATTTTATTTCCGAAACGGTTTTGTACTGACAATCAGAACGAGTGGAACTGAACCTAAAATTAAATACTATTCCGAAGCGATAGCACTGCCAGAGAACAAGTAGAGAATAATTTTTGAAATAAGAATTTTATAGTTTTTAAATTTTAAAATCTATTTTATCAATACAGGAATTGGTCACAAATTGAGTCCGAATTACGTGATTTAATCACTCAAATGGTTGAGATTTGTTTAGAGCCGAAGAAGAACGGACTTCAGCCCAAAAAGGACTAAACCATTAGATTAGTTATTCTTTAAGTCTTAAGTTATTCAAGATTTAGGATTTAAAATATTTAAGGATGAGGTTTAGGTCGAGGATAAGGTTCTACTTTATGCTGTTTTTTAGTCAATTATTTTTGTTTTTAAAAACAATTTACTTTTGCTATTTTTAAAGTTTTAAAACAATTTTTTAAAATACAAAAAATTTTAAAATACTATTCCAGTAAATGATAATTACTTGCGATTTATTGTGATTTTAATTACTAATTAATATATTTTGTAATTTTTAGCTTTAATAAAGAACGGGATTAGAAATTATGTTTTTATGTAATGCTTAATATTATTAAGTTTGCATTTAATGCGAATAAATATTTTTAAGCTATAATTTAGTTTTTTATAAAAGGTTATATGAAAGTGAAAAATACTGTACAAAAAATACTTTCGTTTTCGACAACTGTTTCAGTTCTCATTGAAATGACTTTTAAGTAACGTTGTTAGTAGTGAAAGATATAATAACTTTTCAGTTGAAATTTCAGTGAAAGTTTCAGCTCAGAAAATAACTTTCAGTTTGACAAAAGTAACGCCACCTAGTGTTAAACAAA
>JAQIYC010000896.1:0-11109 GCA_034699545.1 Porobelba spinosa | reverse complement strand
TCAAATTTAACATTTTAAACGCATAATCAACTAAAAGTTAAATTTAGTTTTTTGATAAACAGGATACTAACCGATAATTAAATTGAAAACATTATATTACTGTTTGCACAGCAAATAAATTTTTAAATATTCAATAAAAACATTTTTAGCGAATGATATGATACTGTATTTTAAATATATTTATTAATTAAAACCAATTAAATGCAAATTTTAAAAACATTAAATACTTTTGAAACTTTAATTATTATTTTTACAATTTTAGTTTTAACTGTTCATTGAAAAAAAAATACTTTTGCCTTAGCTTTGAATTTGAAACGTTTTATACATTTTTTTGACAAATGTTAGCAAATATCTTAAAACGGGTATCTAGCTAAAAATCAGACATTTTCAGTAATCGTTACATTTATTGCTAAATGGGCTCAATATTGGACTTTATATTTTAATAATAGATTTATAATATGATATAAAATGTTTTAAACTTCACACGATAGAATCTATAGAATCGGATAGATGAATACCAGGGATGTAAGCAATCCTGGGGGGGGGGGGGATATGGGGAGTATGACTTCCAAAATTTTGCTCAAAATCTCTGAAGGGGGAGTATATGCAGGAGTATGACCAAAATAAGTTTAAAATTGCCTTATTTTTACACTATTTTTAACTGGATTTAAACCGGATTTAAACCAAATTTAAACTGGATTTAAAATAAATTAACTGAATTAAACCAAATTCAACAACAATTTAAGCTAATAAAATAGCAAAATTGACAAAAAATTTGCCGGCTGCCTTCGGCAAAATTTTAGTAGGGGGTCCTCTTGTCTCTTCAAAATCCTGGGGGAGGGGGATAAAGGTCAAAAATTTCAACGGGTTTATAAATTAACAAAAAAATTCCGGTTAACTTAATTACATCAAGCAGGTATTCACTACAAACACATTCACTATAAGCGGGATAACCTGTACAAAGTTTTGATTTTTACAGTTACTGTAAATGCTTTACACAGATTTTTTAAAGTAAATAATTTAATTTTTCTAAACAATGACAATTTTTAGCAATCTTACCTTTCTACCAAGACCATCTTTGTCTTTAATACCTAAATTCAAACAGTTTAATATTTAAATATAAATTTTAAACTTGTTAATTAATTAAATAGATATTTTACAACTAATATTCAATTGATAAATAAATTACACAAAAATTACGTTTTATATGTTTATAAATACAATTAAATTGATTCCTTTAAAGCGGAGTTTTTATATACAATGAGAACGGAATTCGAATTATGCGCAGAGTTTGTGTGAAAAAGAACTAATTTATAAATTACAGATAAAATGTTTGTTTTATTAAACGCTTTTTATGTATTCCATTGCAAACACAAATTGTTTGTAAATAAACATAAGTTTTGATTGAAATACGATTTGAAAGCGTTTGTCGATTGACTGACAATTAAATCAATCGATTGTCGGCCAAATGCCGCGAATAAAGTCGGTTCCGATCGCCAAACGAGCCGTCAGTGACGACATTGTCTGCCTATCAGATGACTCACATTCGACACAAGCCGTGAAGACATCGCCGACAAAACGGCGGAAGACTTCGCATAAGAAATACGATTTTGTTATCGAAGAAGAGTTCGAAGAGTTTTTAAATGGCGCCAACTTTTATCTCACTATTAATTACTTTAATAATAGTTAGTATTTATTGAGTTTTATCTCAATTTATTTGCATTTCAATCAATCGTTTAATTATTGCTTAAATCGCAAACTTAAGCCGAAAACGACGACTCGATTCCCGATTCAAGTCATTGTCTTTTGGGTTCGTTTACAATAGGACTGATTGGCGACAAACCGATCGACACCTGCTTTGACATCAACTCAATCGACAAACAATCGGTTTATCTATACGTCAAACACCAGCCGTTCGAATCAGTCGTGTATTACGACTGCAATCGAACCAAAACCGGAAAACATTTTTTCGTTTATTTCGATAATAGTTTGAAAGCAATTAATTCCGATTTGATTAACGCTTTGATGTCAAACCAAATCTATTTGACCACAAATCTGGTCTCAAATGATAATCGCTTTTCAGTTGACGTATGGCTGCAGAAGTCGGCGCTAAAGCACTTGGACTTCCATTCGCAGACATTCTTTAAACCGAATTATGATTTATTGAAACTAATGAATCATTTCTATGATTTTCCCGAACCGGTTGAGCCCAAAGATAATGGTATTAATCGATTAATTAGTTTGAGTTTTTAATTGAATTACTATTTCTCTAATTACTGCAAAAAGTGGTTTCGAATGAAAGCGTCGAAGAGTTGTATTCAAAAATAAAGGCCAAACACATTGAGAATAAACACAATATAACAGCCCTTAATGTGCAACACCCGGCGCTCTACCCAACTCTCCGCTCATATCAAGTCGAAGCCGTTAGTCGACTTTGAAATTGTTTATTGTTTGAAAATATTGAGAATTATATTTAACTTTAGGTTCAGTGGATGTTAAACAGAGAGCGAATCGAAACTATAGGTTCGCATCAGTCGGTCTACGAAAAGCTGATTACAATCGACGGAAAATCAGTTAATTATAACAAATATTTGGGTTATTTCTGCGCCGAATCGAGTTATCCGTTGCAACACATTTACGGCATATCTCAAAGTGGAATACTTGCCGACGAAATGGGTTTAGGGAAGACCGTCGAAGTGCTCTCCACTATTCTATGCAACCCTAAAGCGCCCGACACTCACCCCTTCGACAGTTACAATCATTTTGTAGAAATGCTTGAAAATGAGAAAGATGAACCTGACCTGGAACCTAAAGGTTTGGTATATTTTTGTTTGAATCTAATTATTTAATACTAATTAAACCTGTTTTTACTATTTAATAGATGACTGCTTTGCGTGCGTTTGCGGCGAAATATGTGATATTTACAAATATGAACGAAAGAATATTTTCGGGAATGGTATGAATGGATCTAATAGTCCAAACAATAGTGAGACTGAAGTCGATAGCGATTGCACGCAATCTGAAGACGACTTCGATATTAATGATTCGATTCTTAATAATTATTTTGATGCGAAAACTAAGAAAATAACGATTTCTAAGTTTGTTAACAACAAACCAGTTGTTCGAGTGTTTGAAAGGCGACCGAAACGGAAAATAAATTTTGCGGAACATAAGAATAAACCGCAAAAACTGATAGTTCAGTGTCGGGGCTGTGATTCGTATCAACACTCGGATTGTGTTAATTACGACGTATATAGCGGTCGACCCTATTATTGTGGGCACTGTTGGGTGAGAGAAGGTATGAAACCGGTTGACTCGAGAGCGACACTAATAGTGAGTCCGCGCTCTATATGCCATCAATGGCAGACTGAGATTCTAAAACACTTGGATTGTTCTAATCTCAAGATATTTGTCTACGAAGGCGTCAAGTCTTCGAAAAAAGGTTTCGTTACTCTTGTTATTGGAGTTTGACTTAAATTAAATTCAATTAACAAACAATTGAATCGATTGTTAGGATATATCCAACCGTTCGATTTGGCCGATAACGACATAATTCTGACCACTTATGAGACGCTTAAGAATGAAATCGATTTCGTAAACCTTCATCACTCGAATCGATTCCGTTATCCGAAACGGTTTAACTCAACCCCTTCTCCACTCATTGCAGTTAATTATCACCGAATAGTCCTCGACGAAGCACAGGTGTGGCACCAATTGAAGGCTTAATTGTTTTTAATTGAATTTTGCTATAAATTGTCGAATTGTTTGAACAGATGGTTGAGAGTCAGAACACAAAGATCGCACAAATGGCGCACAGACTCTATGGCAAACATCGCTGGTGTGTAACCGGAACTCCTGTTCAGAAGTCTATTAATGATTTATACGGATTATTGCTATTTATTGGCGAAGAGCCATATCATGAAAGGCTTTATTGGGAAACAATGCTCTATTGGCCCTATTCTTCCGGTTAGGATTCGATCTTTTTTACATTTTTTAAATATTAATTATGTTATTAATATTCAAATGTTTAGGCGATTCCGAACCAATGATCAGAGCATTGAGTGATTGTTTTTGGAGAACTTCAAAGTCAGACGTTTGGGAACAGTTAGGAATTCCAGTGCAGACATCAACTGTCAAAACACTTCAGTTCTCTCCCGTCGAACAGCACTTCTATTTGAGACAACACTCGGAATGTCAGCTAAAGTTCACTCAAAAGATGATTAAGTTTTCGAATTTGGATATTAAACTCAAAGAACTCGACAGAAAGACTGCGAATATTCTGATGACTCCGATGTTGAGTTTGAGACAAGTAATGATTGATTGGATTTTGTTTTGTTTTGTTTCGAAGTTTAATTGAAATTTTAATTATCTATTCTGTGCCCAAAGGCCTGTTGTCATCCACAGGCAGTTCGCGGAAAGTTTTTACCGATTTCTAAGAAGACGTTAACAATGGAAGAGCTGCTGAAGACTATGATTAAGAACACTCAATATGAGTGCGAAGAAGAGCACCGGAAGTACATTATGGCTGTCAATGGAATCGCTGCCATTCATATAATTGAAGTAAGTTTTTGTTTACTTAAAGTTTAATTCAATTAATTGTTTTGTTGTGATGTTTGCAGAAAAACTACGAAAAGGCGATTGAATTCTATAGAATGGCTTTGAATTCAATCGAGAATTATAAGGCGAAAGATCTGTTCCGAACCGACAAATTGCAGAAAATTCATACTTTGCATAATTTGGCCGAAGTTATGGAGTTGTGTGGCATTAGACAGAAGGACAAGGATTCGGATCAGTGTTACAACAAAGAAAATGACGATAAGGTAATTAAATGCTGTTTTACTAAGAGTTGAATGAATGAAACATAAGTTTATTAATGGTTTTATATTTTAGATCAAAACGACTTCAATAACGGTTAGTCTCGAAATTGGAAGAACAACTCGAGACGAATACTTAAAGTACGAATCGATTCAAATATATAACGAATACTTAGCAAAAGGAATGACTGGTTTTGTTGAAGTGAGCGCACAATTGGGGCCATTGACTGCTGCGGTCGAAGCGATAGAAAAGGCAATTAATTTAATTGAATTAAAGGGATGTTTATTATAAGAATATAATAATTATTTGTTTCAAACAGTCATTCCATTTATCGAAATTGAAGCCCTGGTGGAAGTTAGCCATTGATTACTTGAAGGCTACCGAAGATGAGTTCAATTTGATTAGTCGAGTGAAGGAAGCGCTGGAACAGCACAGTCTGAGGGGAGTGCTCGGGGAGGAAAAGCTATCGAAGTTTGTCTCGATATCGACTAAATTCAGAGAGAGTTCGGGTTTAATGTATATTCTGGACAACTGTTTGCGAGAATTACATCATTCGAGAAGTGTTTTGAAACAAAGAGTCAATGATTTGAAATCGAAACCAACGGATTTGGAACTAAATCAAGCGATTGATTGCCATTTGAGGCCCGAGAGGGACAAAGAGGGCAATCGAACCAATAATGTCGTCAAATGTAAATACTGTAAAATACATGAGATGTTCAATGACTATGAGATGAAGTTGTATTACTTCAGCGCCGAAGAGAAGGTCGAAGAGTCCTCTTGTAAGTCGATGGCACTCATGGAAAAGGTATCTGTTTTTTGGATTTCATTTTCTAATGATTTTATTAAACAATTAATTTTTGTTTTAATAGCAAAGAAGAGGCAATTGGGGCGACAGTGAGACCGAACAGTGTTTGAAAGTAATAAACCAATTGTTTCGATACAAAGCAGACAGCGCTCGGGTAGAGCACAAGCAGATCATCGACGACGGCTCGAATCACATGAAACTATTGGAATCTCTTAAGAAAGAGTTTCGCGGTTTGAGAGCCGTTTGGATCGAAACGTATGACTTTGTGTCACAAATAGATGAACTAAATATGGCGTCCATTCGAATGAGACTACGACTGCCCGACGAACCCAAACCTACAGAAGCCGTCACTTATATTCTCGAACCCAACGAAGTCTCCACTCATTTACTGACTCTTAGATCGGATGAAGTGATCGCCAAAAACGCAATGGCGAAGAAGTTGAGTCATTTGTATTACTTGAATAACTTATCCAAAAACGAGTCGAGCCGTAGGGGAGGGCATAATCCAGAGATATGTCCGATATGTCAGTTCCAATTGGGCGAACAGTGGGGTGTTTTGGGTTGCAGTCATTCGATTTGCATTAAATGCATTGAAATACTGATTAGTAAGTACTCGAAAAACTCGGGAAATGTTCTCTGCATTCAGTGCGCACTGTGTCGAGAGCTCTGTCCGCTTTCGGCTATACTTTATGTGAACTCTGGCGTTGAGGACAAAGAGAGCACTATTGAGGTGAAGGGCAGTTGGTCTACAAAAGTCGAAGAAGTGGTTCGATGTTTACTAAAGATAGCGATCGATGAGCCGACGGCTAAGATCCTGATCTTCTCGACCTGGACTGATGTGCTTCAGCTCATATCGAACGCATTGCTCGACAATAGTATAACGCATAGCCTTATCAAAAATTCGTCGAAATTCAGTCAAAAGATCGACACTTTTAAGCAAAACCCAGACATTAGAGCACTTCTAATGCAAATAGATTTGGGATCAAAGGGACTAAACCTGATTGAAGCGACTCATGTCGTTCTGGTTGAGCCCACATTCAATAAGGCCAACGAATTGCAAGCCGTCGGTCGAGTGCACCGAATCGGGCAAACGAAGTGAGCATTTATTGGTCGTATAATATATAGCCTTTACTTACGATTTATTGATTTGATTCATCTTTTAGGCCGACATTCGTCCACAGATTTATAGTGAAGAACACAATCGAAGAACGCATTTCGCAAATGTACTCAAACGACATCCAAACCGATGACACACAGTCTCTACAATTGGCCGAAACATCAGAACATGCGTTCATTACATTGAATCAAATGAAGACACTCTTCGACGGCGTTTGAGGTTTACTTATCACTTATTTTGACTTTTTTTTGAATCAAAGTTTTGACATAAATTAATAAACAATTTATTTTATATAAAATTATAAATGCCCTTCAAATCAATACATATGATCTGAACTTTGATTTTAAACATTTAAAGTCATATTTTTTTTGTAAATACAGTAATAGTTTATCACTTAATGTTTAATTTAACATTATTTTTAATAAAAATTTTTATAATTATTAATATAACTATCTCTGAATTGAGTTTAAAATCAAATTTTGATTTTTGTCGTAAATCGGGTCGAATGTGACAACAGCTCGAATCGACTTTCCCGATGTCAGTAAATCGATTCCTTCGTTGATTTCATCTAAACTAATTCGATGTGTTATGAATAGATCCAAATCTATCGCTCCCTTTAAGTGCAAATCAATCAGATCTTTGATTCCTTGCACTGGTTTATAGCCGCCCAGGAACCCACCCATCAGTTTCTGGCCGCTCAGGAGATGCCAGGGGTTTATAACCAGATCTTCGCCTGAAATTTATATTATAATTGTTATATTAATATATATTTTATTAATTGATTAAAGAGTCAAACCGAGCGGTGAGAGTCCTATAGTCACACAAACGCCCCAACGATTGAGTGATTCGAAGGCAGACTTAATAGCCTTAACATTACCGATACATTCGAATGTATAGTCCAGTCCTCCGTACGACTCAAACAACTTCTCAACGCTTTTGACGTTTTCAGGCAAACGATTCGGATTAACGAATTCATTGCACCCGAACTTCTTTGCTATTTCGAACTTATCCTCATTTATATCGACGCCAATAATTCTTTTGGCGCCGCAATGCTTAGCACCCATAGCGGTGGCCAACCCTACGGCCCCCAACCCCCAAATGGCAACACTGGATCCGCTCTCGATTTTAGCTAAATTGACTGCATTTCCAAAACCTGTCGCAACACAACAGGCGGTTAAACAGCTTTTATCCAAATCCGCTCTTTTGTCGATCACAACCACCGAATCTATTGTTTCGATTCATTTCAAATACAATTAATTCAAATCCATAAACAATAATCTCTTCACCGACTTGTGTGCATAACTGTGTATTCGCTAAACGCCGCACAACCTATCGAGTGATAAATTGGTTTTTCATCCAAAGTCCAGAATCTATTGGTGCCGTCGGGCATAACATTGATTGTTCCGTTATTTCCTAATTTAATGCAAAACATTACAAATGTATTTAAATTAAAAAGCAATACCTGTTTCACAGCAGTTAGTTCTTGTGTTTCGGCACAAATCGCATGTCTGACAGTTGGGAAGCCATGAGGGGATGACGTGATCGCCGACTGAAATATTAGTCACTTCCGGGCCTATACTTTCCACAACACCTGAGCCCTCGTGACCCAAGATTTGTGGAAATAAGAAGCCGTTGGATATGTTTGAGTGAATTATATGCAGATCTGAGCGACAAATACCAGAGCTTTTAATCTTAATCCTGACTTCATTAACCTTCGGCGGATCAACGTATACATCCTCTACCACTAACGGCTTATGTGGTGCGTAGGCCACCGCTGCCCGACATTTGATCCGTTTGGCGGTCGTCGACATATTTGCTCAGTTTTACCAGTTTTTCAATTAGAAAATCAATTTTAATGATTGGATTTGAGTAGAAATATGAACCGAAATCCTTCGAAAATATTTATAATTTTACACTTTATATACCCAATCGAAGGGCAAATAATTTAATCAAATTAAAACTTTTACTCTTTATTAAAATGTACTTGTTTATAAATAAATGGATCAGAAAATGAGATGGCCTTCAGATAGTAATCTCAAGAAGCGTTTTGTCAATCGCACAACTCGTCCGTCTTTTTTGTAACTCTGATTCGGACATTGAAAGAGTTACAGGAAAGATACAGACGGGTCGGCGACTTAGCCCCGGCCACCACTGGATGCTAAGTGTTATAATCATTGAAATTAATCGAAATATAGAAGCGCTGAAACAGTAATTAAAGTTTAAATTATTGTTTTAATTAATTAGCATTTGATTAAAAATTAATCATTCTTTGGGCACAACTTTATGATTACAAACTTTTTGGTATTTTCAGTACAATTTCAAAAATTTATTGTGATTTGCAACTAATTCACAAAAATTTATCAAAAATTATCTGAAAATTATTTAAATTTTTTATCAATACAGTTGTGCCTAGTGTATAAAATTTTTACAGTACAGTTTATTTCTTCAACACAACTTTGACTTAAATAATAGCATTAATTCAATTTTTTTTGCATTTAGTCTACTTTATTCACATAAGGTTTATCTGAATTAAATTGAACGCAAAATGAGTGCTAAAAAAGTGCAAAAGATATTATATATTCATAACTTTAGTGCGAATACAGGAACTAAAATCAATTAATTAAAATCGATATCAGTTTTCCAATTAGTGTTAAATTTTTATATTCAAAAAAATATTTGCAATTATTTTAATACAAAGTTCTTTCTAATAAATATTATGTAAAAATTATTTCAATTCAAAGTTCAAATAATTACATAATTTTTCTATTTATCAAACACTATAACAGTGCGAATAGTCTCTCCTTTTCTCATTAAATCAAATCCATTATTAATGTCTTGTAATTTGATTTTATTAGTAATAAACAGATCAAGATCCAATTTCCCGCTCAAGTGTTTTTCGATTAATTGCTTAATTCCTTCCTTTGGTTTATAGCCCCCGAAGAAACTTCCGGTTAGTTTCTGTCCGCTTAGCAGAAGCCATGGGTTAATTGAAACGTCCAATCCTTTTGAGAATAAATATATTTAATACGTGTTTTAAAAATCAAATCTATAATACCTTTTGGCGGAAGTCCGACGACAACACAAACGCCCCAACGATTGAGTGATTCGAAGGCAGTCTTAATAGCCCTAACATTACCGATACATTCAAAGGTATAGTCGAGTCCTCCGTAAGACTCAAACAATTTCTCAACGCTTTTAATGTTTTCGGGCAAACGGTTTGGATTAACAAACTCATTGCACCCGAACTTCTTCGCCAATTTAAACTTATCCACATTTATATCGACGCCAATTATTCTTCCGGCGCCGCACTCTTTAGCCGCCATAATAACAGCCAAACCAATAGCACCCAATCCAAACACAGCTACAGTCGAACCGGCCTTCACTTGCGCCACATTTATAACATTTCCAAAACCGGTGACAACACAACAACCGATTAAACAAACTTTTTCGAGTTCTGCGCTCTTATCGATTGCAATCACCGAATCTATTAACTCGAATCAAATTTTAAATTAACTAAACTTTTGAATAAATTGGTAAAAACGGTGTCATTACTACTGACTCGTATGCATAACCGTGTATTCACTGAAAGCGCCGCAACCTATCGACTTATAAATTGGTTTTCCGTCTAACGACCAGAATCTGGTCGTGCCGTCGGGCATCACATTCAGAGTTTCTTGTGTTCCTATTAATTGAGTTTTAATTAATTTTAAAATATTTGTTTAGTTCTGATGTCAATACCTGTCTCACAAAAGTTAGTTTTACTGCTTTTGCATAAATCGCATTCCAGACAATTCGGAATCCAAAGTGGAATCACATGATCGCCGGCTTTGAAATTAGTTACATCCGGGCCTACACTCTCCACAATACCCGAGCTCTCGTGACCCATAATTAAGGGAAATGTAAAGTCATTCGATATATTAGTGTCCAATATATGCAGATCTGATCGACAAATACCACTTCCGATAATTTTAATTCTAATTTCGCTGCTCTTCGGCGGCTCTACATAAATATCTTCGATAACGAGCGGTTGGTTTGGGCCGTAAGCAACGGCTGCTTTGCATTTAATCCTTTTATTATTTGTACTCATATTTAAATTTTGTTTTAAATTTGTTTATTTGTTAAAAAAAAATTAGTTAAAAACTGTTATTTTCTAACATTTCACATATATTTTCTTCGATTGCATGAAACCCTATACTCTATTAATTCGTTTATTCGTATCAAAAATAAGTTAAGAATATTTTATTTGATAAAAACTATTAGATTTATAACGCTTTTGAATATAAGTACAGTCCACGTCCATTTCTGTCAACTCGGTCTGGCGAGCAAAATAGTTGACAGAACTGGAAAGTTGACAAAAGTGGAAAGTTGATAA
>JAQIYC010000895.1:0-11111 GCA_034699545.1 Porobelba spinosa | reverse complement strand
ACCTGTAGTTTTCTATGCTAAGGAAATAGCTTGCCCTGTAGCCTTGATAAGTTCTGCAATTCCTTGAGAATCAAGGCAATTCATTGAGTATTGGCAACACTACCCCCAAGGATTTTAGCAAAATTTTAGAAGTCATATCCCCCTCATATCCCCCCAGGATTGATGACCCGTCGACATCCCTGATTTTAATCTAATAAGTTTCCAATCTTCTATAACAATACCTAATAATTGACTATTAAATCTATTAATGAATTGACCAATAATTTACAATTAATTTAAACGTGATTTTTCGGTCAAATGGCTTTTCGGTCAATTGGCCTTGCACAAAAATAGACATAAGAGAGACAAAAGTTTGCATTTCTTTTCAAATAAGGCTTTATTCGAATAATTAGAAATTGAGAAAAGGTTTCGACGATTAATACAAAATTTAATTTAATTTCAAAATCGCCAATAAATTGAATAAAAAATATTTTAATCGAAAAATAGTCAATAATTTGAAATAAATAAATCTGTTGTAAACAATCAAAATAATCAAATTATTTATTTTTAAATTATTTCTAATGCGTTAGTGTTTGATATAATATTAAAATTTATTTATTGATGAAATTAATCATTAGTTTCAAAGTTCGAACGATTAAAATATATGAATTGAAAAACTCTAAAAAATGAAATACAATAATAGCTCCAAAAGTGCTCTTAAATGGAAAACTAGAGTAAAAAGTAAACAAATAATAGTCTATACATAAAAATATTTTAGCGATTCGTTTAAGTAATAGTTATCGTAATATCATTTCCAAAATCTAAACAAAAATACAAATAAAGTCTTAAAAATTGATTTGTAATCCAAATGGTATTTAGACTAAAAGTAGTCGTTTTTGGAATGGATTTAATGACAAAAATGTCAAAAATTAGTTAAAATAGAATAGAAATGAATGGCACAGAAGTAGAGCTGTCGTAGAGCTGTCGATAAATCGGGTTTAGCTTTGATTATCAGGAATTGTTGGCCAGAAGTGGAGAACTACTGCCCGATTGGCTTTTGGCTCTTTCGATGTAAAGCTTCAATAATTTCATTTTACTTCCATTCAGTGCCGAACAGTACGGGTTCATCGAATCGCCGACAACGCTGTGAATGGAAACCATGCAAAAGACGGCAGCCTTTCGGACGGCGCTCTCCGCGTTGTCGTAGGCCTGTGTTCCACAAGATTCCCATTTATTACTTAATTCAAGTTTAGTTATGAGTAATGAGAGTTCAACTGACCTGAAGCAGCGCCGGCATCATTTGCGGCAACAAATCCATTACTACGTATTTTGGTTGCAATTCGATTAACTATTTTGGACAACAATTCGGATTAATTCGATTCATTAGATAAGAGGTGGGAAGAGGGAGAGGGAGAGGGAGAGGGAGGGAGAGGGAGGGAGAGAGAGAGAAGAGACTCACTTTAGTTAACATCTTTATGGCCGCAATATTCATAGGACTTTCGCCGGTTTTGATAACAGACTTAAGTATTTTGAGACACTGTTCGGGCGGCAGAACAGCAGCCGCAGTGCCGGCCGCGCCCTCAGCCGCGCGGATCACCTCTTTCTCAGTATCTTTACTCGACTCAAGTATTCTGAGAATTGTTAGTTCGATATATTCGGGAAAATATTTGGTTCTCTTCATCAATAACTCACACATCACTCTCAGAGCCATAGCTCTGATGGCACTGTTAGTCTGTTCAGTCATTTTGTCGAGAAGTATTCGATAGACCTCTTTAAACCTCTTCGCCCACTCTTCAGTACTCCCTTCTCGGATCAATTCGATTAAGTCATTGAGACATTCCTTCTGTGATTCGGTGTCTTTGGTGTTGGAGCGCAGGCCGATTAGCACTGTATTGAAATACGCGCTGTTCTCCGATTCGACAAAAGAGTTGTTTCCGTTTTGAGGGAAAGCCGTCGTATTGTTCGCGTCATTCACTTTGACGGGAGAACTGATCGGAGTTTGTCTGTTGTTCTGTCCTATCGAAGCGCCGTCCAGTTGACTGATGCCCGAGTCTTGAGAAGCACTGGACAGGTCTTTGAAATTTCTGCCCAAAACTGTCTTTTTCGGACTTATAGTCGGACTTAAAGTTTGATTATTAGACGAATTGTAATTATTTGTCGAACTGTTGGTTATCGTAACCGAATCCGAGTCGACATTAAAACTATATTTTTGAATCTCATCAGTCGTTTTGCGCAAAGAATTGTAGATATCGTCGGGATTTAGGTTTTCCGTTTCGTCATATAAACTCAGTTTATTGAAGGTCTGACAGATGTTTGTGCTCTTCATTACACTCGGAGTGCGAAGTGTTAAAGGCGTTAATGGACTGAATGCCGGCGATTGGCTCCGACTCCTCCGTTTGTGGTGTATTATCTGAAGCGCCGCGTCTTCGTACCTGTGCAGACAACCCAATATTGTTTGAGTAAACGTTTATATAATCAAAACTAAAATATCATACGTTTTGGGCAATGCGTTGATTATTAGTGACATATCCGCAGAATTCAAGTGATATAAGTCGACGATCACGTCCTGAGATATTGACCGCAAATCCGAGCTCTTCGGGTCTGCGGTCCACGAAATCACTTTCATGAGTGAGAGTTGTATTTCGTGATTGTGTCGACTGTTGAAACTGATGTCATTCGAGTCCATCATTCGAATCAAATGAAGCAAATACTGGAGAACTGCTGTCTTTACCTTCACATTAGGGGTTTGGGTTTGGTCTGACAGGAATCGGATTATTACTGTAAACTGTTCTTCGGGTGAAAACGACTCCCGAATCAATTCAAACGTTTTGAGAATTCGGCTCTGAATTGAACCCAAAGTATCGCTTCCGATCTTAAGGAACAGCCGAGTCATCAGTATATAGAGCCAGGAATTCAATTCATTTTTATAAATTAATATTAAATCGTTTAAAATTCCCAAAAATAATGTAAAAGTCTGTAACAAAAGGTTCAGAAATATTAGAAATATTGAGCGAAAGTATAACTCAAGATATACCGACTTTCGTGTGCGGATCCAAAAGCATTTTCGTGAATATATCGGTAATTCGTTTCAATTCGTATGCGTTTAACATTCGGTTCGATTCTCTGAACAAAAGCGCCAAACTTTGCAGCCCTTCCTTCCGGTCTGACCAGTGAGTGCTTGAAAGGTTGTGTATAACGTCAGACACGTCCTGAACCAAACCATTAATTATTTAAGAACTCAATAAGTGGTAATCTATAGCAATAATACCTCCATTTTTCTGCCGCCATAAGACCCAAAGGAAATATCGGAACAAATGCTAAAAAAATTCATTTAAAGTTAACAATTAGTCGATTAGTAATTATAAAAACATTTATTTCTTGCATACCTTGAGGTTTCGCTTTCATCCGAATGGTCTTCATATGGATTGTTGAACCTCTTGCGAGCACTGGTCACCTGCGCATCAGTGATGAGGGCGTCTTCGAGGGCAGTCTCTGCCTCTTGGCTTCGCTGTAATATCTTCTCTGCCATTAAAGGCGTTTGTCGTTCATTTGTATTGTTGGACACGTAATGTCTGTTCCGACCGCTGCCGCTCAGCCTTCTCTCCATCGATGCATATCCGGTAATTAAAGAGCGATTAGGACTGGAGTCCCGGCTCGTAGAGGTCGGAATTCCCGACTTTCGTCGAACTCTATGTCCGCGAGAGTCGGTTTGCATAGAAATAAAATTGAGTCGAGAGGGAGAGGCAGAACGACTGCCCGGCTGTGACTTCGAAACTCTACACTTCGTACGACTTCTTTCTGGAGATGTGAGAGACGAGGGATCGACCCGTTTCTGAGTTGTGTTTCGGGCTATCGATTCAATGTTTTGTTTATTATATTATTTAAATATATATTTAATACAAATAAATAGTTAAAAACAATCGAATAAATCGAAATAAAACAAACTTACGAACGGAATAACTGTTTGGAACTACTTTGGGTTGGGCTAAAGCCGCACAATAGGCAGCTCTTGCTTTTGCCCTTCGTTGTGCTCCGGGATCTATAGCACTGGTTGTTCTAAAGGGAGAGGGCATCACACGGGCAGAGGCTGACGGACCAAACAATACATAAATAATAAGACATAAGACATGCAGTCAATGCAAACGTGCGCTTCATTTGTTTGAAATGCAATTCAATACAAACCTTCAGTTCGCGGCGAAAATATAGGAATTCCTGAACGAGACTTCAACGAATTGCCGGTTTGGCGGTTGATATTCTCAATGGAACCGCTCGAACAAACACTATTGGTTCGGAGGGATTGCGGTCTTTGATTGTGGGCTTTGTTGAGGGAATTGGTTGAACTCCAGTTCGAAATACTGTTGTTCTCTCCGTTGAGAATCCGCTGTTTACTGCTGTCCAACGAATTGAGTAAATAATTCGCTTCCTTTTTGAACTTATCGGCGAACCCCCAAAAAGCCTTTCGCGCGTAGGCTCGGGCCTCGGGGTCGGCGTCACTGATGCCCTTTTTGATGGCTTCTGCAAGTATTCCGACGTGTTTTTCGAGCGCATGATTAGGCCAGGTATGCAAGAGCTGGTCCAGGAATTCACAGCAAGACTTCCGGATTTCTTTAGATTTCGACGAAATATTATAAGTAATGACTGGAATCAGTCGACTCGCGTGTGTCGACTGGATTATGAACCGAATGGCCACGACTGCAGAGCTCGACATAATTTTGGCACTATTTTGGATCAGATTAATCAGAGTCGGCAGTAATGCCTCTGAAAAGCGATCGCATCTGTAGTAAAATCAAAGAATTAAAACTCAATTCTAAGTACTTTATATCGAATTCAAATCAATACCTGATTCCAAGTCGTTGTGACAAATAGGCAATTGTAATACAGGCCTCCCGAACCACTTTAGACCGAAGATCTTTGACTGACACCTGGAATGACAGCTCCAATGGCTTCAAATAGCTATTAAATTCGTCGAATTCTGAAGCGCCGGCTATTAGTATAGAGCGAAGTCTTCTGAGAGCCTCCACTCGTTTCTCCCAATGAATGCTGGGATCGGAACAAATCTCTTTGATTTTCGTCAGTTCCCGATCCAAGTCTTTACTCGAAAATATCATAACTCGCGGCACGTCTTCAAACGAATTCATAAACATTTCTTCGTCCGCAGCACCGGTTTCTACAATTAACACAAATTATAGCATTAGTTCAATTGCAAACAATTAGCTCACATTCAGTTCATTTGTGTTATGGAAATAATGCAAACAATTTATGTGACAATCGATCAATCGATCGATTACTTGATTATAGAAATCGTTTTGCAGTTAAAAGTCAATTCGAGGTCAACTCAGACCAACTCAATGACATTTCTTATTTTTACTTAAATAAATTAACAATCAAAATTTAAAGTCACCCACACACACACACACATTGGTCATTTTTGTGGGTTTAAAAAACAATTCTAAATTATTTTAAAATACAAATCCAAGAATTATAGTAATGGTTTCCGATGATAATCTTTCGGATCAACTCTAAACAAAATTGAGATTTGGGTCCAGAGTTCGACTTATTTGATAATTCTTTTTCAAATACAATAAATTAAATCAAAATTAATTTTTTAATCAATAATTCAATTCAAAATTCAAGAATCAGAGTCTGACACACAATCGGCCCCTTTTGGGCAAATCAATGGATTTTGAATTCGTGAGAATAGAAAATGGGTCTCAACTGCAGTGCTTATACTCAATGAGGAAATAATAACAAGAATAGCGATTAATATCTTGACTCCATTTTCGTAATTCATTTAATATATTTTAAACAAATATTTTTGGTTTAAAATCTAAGTTATAGATTAATAAAAAATAATTAAATAATTAATAATAGAACTTTTATATCAATTTGTCTTTTGTTGTAACAAATAAATTTGTTTTGCTCTTAATTAGTGGAAAGGATGGTTGGGTCGAAATATCGACATCGAATTTATATACTCCTCGTTTAAAAAGTAGAATTAAAAACTCAAATATAGTTTGAAATTAAAATAAGTAAAGCTATAATAGAGTAAATGTCTCTCAATTTGGCTTTAAATCAGAACTAAACCACAGAAATTGATTAATATTTGAAGATTCGGTTAGAAAACAATATAAAAGCAGAACTGACTCGCGTTGGGGTCGGTTGGGGCCACTTTCGAAGTGGTTAAGGCATTCCTCTTGACCGGTGGTGCAGACGTCGCCCGTTTTACTGATGGCTTCAATAGATTCATCTGAAAGTAAATTCAAATCTCCATTAAAGCCAATAATAACAACTAATTTGTAATAAATTTTTTGAAAACAGTAAAAATGATTTATTACTAAAACAATTCAACGATTGATATATAAATAACTTTTAATTGAATTGAGCTGTGATTTCATGTTTATAAAAGAAATGCGAAACTCATTAAAACTGTCAGTTTTTCGTTAAATTTTATTTTGAAAGTCAATTGTTTTGCTTTAAAACCCAATGTGTTATCAAATTATTGTCTTATTTATAATTAATAGTTTGCGTGCAATAGATATATTGTATATAAAGAATAGAAAGTTTGAGTAATTATTAATTAATAATACCTTGAAATCGACTTCATCTCCACTTACGTCCATTCGTTTGACTAATAAATTAATAAATCAATCAATAAATAAAAATACGTTTAAGTATTGAAATTGCAATTAAAAACTAAACTAATTATGTTTAGAAACAATTAATTACGAGTTAGAAATAAATGAAATCGCAATTAAAGGCAAATGTGGTGTAAATTGTGGTGGTTGCTATTTTGTAATAATAATAATAATAATAATAATAATAATAATAATAATAATAATAATAATAATAATAACAAACAATAATAGTTGTGATGAAAACGAGCAAAACTAAGCAATTGTTTGATTGTTGATTCGAGTAAACGCTAAACACAGTCTGTGTTTGCAATTAAGTGATGGCAAGTGAACAACAATTAAGTATTGGTAGAAAAGAAGGCCAACAAAGATGAACAACAGGTGTATTAAAAGCGAATATTGAATACAATTCTCTATTATTTACATTAGTTGTAGAGAACACCCATTTATTTGGCAATTAAACGAATAAATTCAATATTCATTTAATCAAATTTATATATATTTCGCCCAATTTTTATTTATTGTCCCAAAAAACACATTTAAATCTAAACATTACATAATGTGATGCATAAACAGACAATAGTGTAGAATAAGGTATGTCTGAATCCGACAGATATGGACTTTTGCCTAATATAGCCCTAAATTTGTAGGAAAACGCAATCACAATATGGCGTACAATACGACAAATCCCGAACACTCTCTGCAATGCATAGACTGCTGTACATAGACTTACATACGTTTACGGCTTATACGGCTTATCGACCCGAGCTTTCCTCTAAACATACATCGAGTTGGACTACCACTCGAGCCTCATTAGTAAACCAAAGTTTCTACAGTATTTTAAACTTAGCTTTTCTCGGTTTAATTTTTACTATTTATTCATTTTATTTCGTATTTTTTGAAAAACAACTCAAATGATAAGACAAACTTTTGGCCGTAATTTCTGACTCGTTTGAGAATATGAGGGTTTGAATGTTTGGGATTAGGTGTGCGGCTAATGACGACTATGGCTTGAGTCAAGAACGAGAGATCAGGTTTAGTCAACGGATTAAATGAGTTTAGATTTCGGACTAATGAATGACTTTGTTATGAAACTAATAACTTAATACATAACTAACTTTTGAGATAGAAATCAAATTTTATTTATAGTCAAGTTATTCAGTTTTTAATTAATAATTAATAAATAATACAATTTTGATTAAAATTATAGAAATGCCAAACAGTAATTATCATATTATATTTGTGCAAATGTGATTGATAAAACTTTTAAATAAAACATTTGTGTTTTCCAATAGCAGTAGTTGACATGTGTTTTATAGGAAAAACTTAAATTTATTAATTACTAGCGCACCCTCGTAATTTAACTTAATTTAATTTAAATCTAGTTTAAATCAGATTAAAATACTAAATTATTAGTGTAAATGATTCTTAAAGATTTTTTATGTACCTGTCTATTGTGTAGGGATGTGCAAGGTCCGTCGGGAAGTTTATCAATACTTGGCTAATCTCAGTGTTGGCCAGACTGAGTCAGGTCAGGGGGGGGGTTCAGGTAGGGGTAAATGACTCATTTTTTCTCAAAATCCTAGAGGGGGTCTAGGGGAGGGGTCAGCTCAAAAATTTTGCGCCAAAATTAGTAAATTCCCGCCAAAAACGCCGCCATTTTGTTCACGAAAACCGGTTTTAAAGCAGATTTAACCGGTTTTTAACTAAATTAACACTAAATTAAGCTAAATTAACTGGATTTAAACCGGATTTAGCCTTAATTTAGTTAAATTAACGCCATTTTTACAAAATGGCGAGAAAAATTTCCGGCCTTCGGCGGCCGGAATTTTTCTAGGGGGGGAGCGGTCCTATTTTCGAGCAAAATCTCAGGGGGGGGGTCAGAGGCCAAATTTTTTCTTCAGGGGGGTTGCGGACCTAACCCCCCACCCATTGGCCAACCCTGGCTAATCTGGTCATACCCTATTTGATGTACTCTTTTCAAAGTCATCCACTACCACATCCCTATCCCCTAGGACTTAGATAGCAGCACCTTGAATAATATGTACCTGAGTTAACTGATTTTAACTTACCCGGCTCAGCCTTTATGTTACCAATATGTGAACCCATTTATAAATTGAAATTGTATATTTAATATATTTTTGATTGGGAAGAATAGAAATTTTGTAGGAATTAGCTGTCATATAAACTTAACTTACAAGTTAGTTTATCCAATAAGAGCGTCCATTAGATTAAAATATTTTGACTGTAATTTAGAATACCTTTTCATTTCATATTCAATTGTTTAAACATTTGTGATAATTATATTATGAATTTAATTTTTTCTGCTTTTTATATACCGTAATATAATTTCTTACGATTTTATTGTTTATGAGCCTTAAAAACTTTGAAACATGATAAAATTTCCAATTATGTATTTAAAAGTTAACAATATGTTGTCTTTCCATCTATAGACCGAAATGTGCTAAATATGAACAGACATCGAAAGAAAGATAAATCGGGTTTCAATAACCATAAAAATGTAAAAAAGTCTAATCGATATTTTTGTTCTAGCTAATAAGCGTTCTTATAAAGTTAGATTAGAAAAAATATCCGTTTAACTTGGTGTTTGTGCCACATGACATTTAATTAGTAAATAAATACATTTGTAATCACCCGGTTTAATGCGAACCGGCAGAGCGGGTGCGGCCCTCAACCCGTTTCTGGGTCTCTAGTTTGGGCGAAAGGTTTGGGTAAACCTTGAAATACAAGACAATGAATGCATGCAATAAATCAAATGAAATTGTGTCAATACAAGCAATAAGACAGGCATTGGAACAAAGTATTGATGACAATGCATGTGATTAAGTATTACATCAATTCATGCGTTTCTCATCAATATTGCCAACAATTACTTTGTTTGGGTTTCAAAGCTCTCACTACTCAGTGTTTGAGTAAATGCCTTCAATTAAAGTAATTTCAAGCATTAAACGACAACTTTTAACCTAACAATCGGTGAGTAATGTACCGAATCAACCAAATCGACTCATTTCATCATAACTTCATTTATTATAAATAAATCAATTGAGAAAATGTCTAAACATACAAATCTTATAAATATATTTTTACAATCTGAGTTTGCCAAGGTCCGTCAGGAGAGAAAAAAAATCAGAGGGGGATACACTCAATTTTCGCGCAAAAAAATTTGAATTCCCGCCATTTTGTCCCCGCAAACCGCAATTAAAAACTAAACTAAACTAAAACCGTATTTAGCATTTAGTTAAATTTACGCCATTTTAACATAAAGGCAGTAAATATTTAAGGGGAGATCCTATATTCGGACAAAATGCAAAATGAGAGGGGGGGTAGAGGCATAACCCCTCCCTTGGCCAACCCTGCTTTACAACGCAATTGAGTTGAATAATTGAAAGCCGGCTCTGACTCATAGCTGTCATAATCCCATTTAATCCTCTCTTTAATGCAATTTTCAGATTGTTTGCCTCATCACAGATAACATCATTCGGAACATAGGTTTGTTTTCAAACAATTAAACCATCAAGATATTCTATAGAAATGCAACAATATTTGCAAAAACATACGGTTTAATAAATATAATTTATTTTATAAATTTTATAAGATCGATTTTAAAACATGACAAAAATCAAATGTAAAAGTTAAGTCAATGCAAGTTTAAAATGAAAAATCAATTACAATTAAAATTAAAACAAATCAATAGTTTTATTGCAATTGCTTTAATCTCAGCAATAGTTTAAATATTGTAAATACAGCCCAAAAACTAAAAGTTTCCTAACTCTGAAAACTGAGTCAACTCCTATTAAATTAAGACATACACTCACTAATGAATGCACAATATAATAGCATGCTAACTTTATAAATTCTCCTCAACAGTTAACAATTACCCGTATTCCCTCACATATAACGACATGTCCTTATAAGGTGAATTGGACCATTTACTCAAAATTGCTTTAAGGTCCCCTACTGACATGTCCTTATAAAACGGGGTAAATTTTTTTTAGAAAATAATTATTTTAATTAAAATACCCTATTGTTATGTGAAACATCTTTAATGTTAATAAGTGAAATAATGCATATAATTTTTGTTTTTTTTAATATTATTTTTACCGTATTCCCTCACATATAACGACATGTCCTTATAAGGTGAAGCGGACCTTATGTCCTTATACCCCGGGGTAGAACGACATGTCGTTAAAAGTGAGGATAAAACGCATTTTAAAAATAATTTATTAAATATTTATATTTTAGTTTAAAACTAGCTTATTTTTAAAATAAATAGCAATAAGCCTTAAATAACAGTATAAAAAGCTTTAAAAGCTTAACAATATAATTCAATTTAAAGATTAGTTAACAAACTAATGTATAATTATTAAATGGATTTAGTTTTGTAGCCTCATTATTCAAATTAGTTGAAAAAATTAGGGTTTTAATTATTTTAAATCAAGTTTTTTTTTCTAATTTAAACTCAATAATAAAAAACACTAA
>JAQIYC010000894.1:0-11113 GCA_034699545.1 Porobelba spinosa | reverse complement strand
ACGAACCCACTTATATAGAATACACTATTATAACGAACAAACGTGTGGAAACGGAGTATAGGATTTGTATTTAAAAATAAGTTGATTATAATGAATCCCGGTTATAGGGAACAGAGTATCGTGAATCGAACTGTTCGTTATAAATAGGTTAGACTGTAATTGATTCGAATTAGTAATTGAGAAGCAGTAGAGGCAGAAGAGGTTGACGTAAACGGACTCTCAGTTTAGTCACACATTACTCGTTAAATAGTTCGCCGATTCTTAAACTGATGAGAAAACTAAGTGAAACGGAATAAGAATTCCAATTATTCCCATTCGATGGCAGATAAGCAGTGAATCGATCGCCGATTTGACAAAACTATCCGAAAATTAATTCAATCATTCATTCGAACGAATTATAGATCGTTTGAAAACATGTCGTTAACACACGTTTCCGATTCAAGCGCTGGCATACATACCTGTGCCGACTCAATAGGAATTCGGAATAATGTAAAGGAATTTAATGCAAAAAATTAAAATAAATGAATAAATTGTAAAAAACAAATGTAAAGTGAAAATCATTGAAAGAGTCGAAACATTTTGATAAATATAATATTTAATGCTTTTGAAAATTTCTCAACAAATTATTTATTTATAATTTACAATAAACTGAATAAATCAGAGAAATAGTGTAACAAAAATCAGTTGTAAATTAAATTCTCGAAAAGAATATATAATTATAAATAATATTAAATATTTGAATCAATTATATTTCAATATAACTCATATAAAAAGATTGTTTCATTAGATCTAAAAAAATAGTAAATTAAAAGTCAATTAATTAACAGATGAAACAAAAATCGAGAAAATAATCAGAAAAATAATTCGAGAGATGCTATCGATTAATAATATGAGTATTATTTAGTCGACAGATTCACATCATTTTTCTCTCAAAATATAGAATTTATTTATAGAATAGAAATCATTCTGTCGTTAGATATGAATACGAATGCAAATTATTTTACACATGAAATGCGTTCACAAATTAGAAAAAAACAATTTAAAAATGAAAACATTTATATCACATATGATTTTGTGGTCTCTTTAAAGTAAAGACTAGAATCGAATACAAATTTTTAATTAAATCTTTGATATTATAATTAGTGATGCGCTTCGACAGACCCAATAACTGCAGGCCAGGGCTTATGGGTTTCTAATACTTATAAGATTTGTGCGAATAATCCGATAAAACGAAAATTTGAATTATAATAAAAAATTAATTAAAAACGAAAAGATTATATAATAACTGAAAAACGAATGCAATTACTTATTGAGCCTTTTGTTTGGTTAAAGTCGTATTAAATTACAGTTTTGATAGTCTAAACACAAACTTAATATTGAATCTCTTGCCCGGAGTGTGAACTCAGGTTTGATGCCATTGCACCCGAACTGTGATTAGGGATTGTCTATATAAGTAAGAAATGTTGACGAGTGTGAGGTCGGGCGCTGTACTGCACATCACTTCTTATAATTAATAAAATTCTATGAAATTTCTCATTAGTTTTGAAAGTTTTGTTCCGAAAGATCTCAAAGTTTTTATATTCAGAACAAGTTTTTCAATAGAAATAAAACATTAATCACAAGACTTGATGACATAGTTTACTACAATCTATAACTAATTTACTTTAAATTAATGGCTATTGTCTTTCATATCCTCCCTGGCCTTCATCAACATTCCGAATATAGTGAGCGCCAGTACTTTGTCGAAGCAATCCATAGTTGTTCTCTGAATCCACTTCGGAATCGTTGTTCGCGCCTATAGTTCACAGTTTTCAGTAAAATTTCAAATATATTCATGAGTTTGAGTCCAAACCTGACTGAAGCCAAGTCTTTGCAAAATGTAGTCAACGCCGTAGGGCTCGATATTCTTTCCGGCCCACGACAGCAATCGAACTGTCGGTTCCAAATGCCATACCTATACAACGCAATCATCGGTAATATAAATATAAAGTACAGTATATTATATACTATGCAAACAATGGCTCAAATATATCGAATCGAAAACCAATTTCCTAATCGATAACACATTCTAAATGACGGCAAAAGAGATCAAAATTACTCTTAACCACAAGAATGCGTCGAAAACTAACCTAATCTAACAATTTATAACTTAGAATCTATGTTAAAAATAAATGTTTTTGTATAAAAATATATTTTACTGAAATAGCACCAGCCTAACAAGACTTAGATGTTTTGAGTGCAATATGTTATATAACAGTGTCTTGACCAGCAAGAAAGACACTTGCACCTTTCGAGAGGTTATTAGAATAATGTTTTTAACTGAAACTACAATAATTAAAAAAATACATAATGCTACACTATATTTTAAGTTGTTAAATTTTAATATAGATGTAAAATATGATAAAAGATTACATAAACTTTTTAATAAAACAAATGACATATTTAATTTCTGTGTTTAATTGATAATAAACTGTGTTATTCAAATATGAATATTAATAAAATTTATTTATACGTGCTTATATTTGACCAGTAGGATAATATTTATTTAAGCCTAAATATAAATAATTTCAAAAAAATGCCCAAGAATAAATTTAACTATTTTTTAAAATTATCTAGGCAAAATTAGGAAAATTATAAAATTAAAAATTTTTGAAATTGGTCTAAGGAGCGGGGGTTCAATAAAATTTTGAAATTAATTGTTTTGCCATCTCTTTATACGGAAATCGAAAACCGAAAACTCGACTACCGTTTGAAATAAAAATTTTTGTTTATCTTCTATATTGTGTACAGTATTATGTAATTCTTTTGATTTTTTAACAGAAATTAAATCACTTTTCTTAAAATAAAAGTTAACAAAAGCTTTGTCATTGGTTTTATTAAAAAGTTCATGCAATTTTTTTATCATCTTTTGTTATTTTACATTTATATTAAAATTATGTGTTACATTATTTAATTCTTTTGAGTTATTAAAATTTTTTTCCGATAACCTTTCAAAAGGTGCAAATGCACTGCTATATAACATTCGCACTCAAAATATGCAAGCCTGATCTTAACAAAATAAATTAATCTAAACCAATTTAAATTCCAAATTAAAACAAAACAATATAGAATTTTGCCTGTGTCAATTTTGTCAACTGGGAAAATAATTGACAAAAGTAGACATTATTTGAATTTAATATACAATGAGTGACCCCCCCTCTAGAAAAATTCGGGCCGCCGAAGGCGGCCGGAAATTTTTCCCGCCATTTTGTAAAAATGGCGTTAATTTAACTAAATTAAGATTAAATCCGGTTTAAAGTCAGTTAATTTAGCTTAATTTAGTGTTAATTTAGTTAAAAACCGGTTAAATCTGCTTTAAAACCGGTTTTCGGGAACAAAATGGCGTCGTTTTTGGCGGAAATTTACTAATTTTGGCGCGAAAATCTTGAGCTGACCCCTCCCCCCTAGGATTTTGGGGAGAAATGAATCATTTACCCCTACCTAAACCCCCCCTGACCTGACTCAGTCTGGCCAACCCTGAGTATATCAATAGAAATAAATAACGAAATGAGGGATAAAACCGAATCTCAAGTATATTCTCGACATATAATCAAATGCCAATCAATGTAATGATAGGTCAACTCACGTGACAAACAAATTCTCTCCAATCCCTTTGAATCGCTTCAATAGAATCGGTGCTCTTCTGGCTTCGCTCGGCTGACGGCGAATGGGTTTTCATATAATTCGACTCTTTTTCCATAATATAAGAGCTGATGAGTTCGTGTAAGAAGAAGTAGGCCTCGGCGTCGACGGCCACGAAGATGTGGTCATCGAAGTCGGACACAAAACTGCAGTTCACTTTCGGCTTGACATCTGTGGGGCCGGGAGTGGTGTTGGACTGCAAGTGTTCGGTCTTCAGCTCCAATTGCATACTCGGAAACGCAAAAATGACTTCTTGGGTGTGATGGTAGTCCCCACTCGTCTTAGGACTGGCAGACGCTCTCCGGTCGCGGTTTTGAGGCGACGGGAAGTATTCGTTTTGTGAGGGAATAGGAGTCCCGAATATATCCAATTCCATGACTGCGGGGAAGCGGTCGACGTCGTCGATCTCAGAGGCACTGAAGGCGTAGTGAAACCACTCGTGCATATGCCTGAACTGCGGCGGAAACATCACATTTCGCGATATCTTACAAACCGTTGCCATTGTTTTGCGCGACTGCTGTTCACTGCAGTTCCGGCCCAATAGGAACGACAGATTCTGGACTACATGTGTGTCCAAAGTTTGGGTCATTTCGTCGAATACATTCTGCGCTTCGGTTGCGAAGGAAATGGAGGGCTGTTTGAGACTGAAAGCGCCCCAAGACTTAGACCGGAAGTTAATGCCGTAAAAACAGGCCAGAGATATGTTCTGCGCCTTTAGCTCTACTGTTCCGCCCAGTATTGTGCCGTAATTGGGCAGTGGATTTGGTAGAGTAGACAACTGGACGCCCGACACCAAACGCAATACCTTCTGCCAGTGCCGGTGATGTCGGGCTTCAGTCGTAAGGGACACGTTGTCGGCCGACTGTTGTGTCTGTTGGCCGACACCAACACTCAGTTGCGGCGAACCTGTGCTCACACTCTGTCCTCGTTTTGCTTTGCCTTTGAATGACGTTCTGTTGTATGACTTGGGTTGTAGTGACGAGAAGACGCGTTTACTGGAGTGGAACTGTTGTGTGAAGAACTCTTCCAGTTTGGCCACAATCTTCATAATGTCTGGAGTCGTCGACTTCGACATCAAAATCTGCATTTGATCCCAATTGAGGACTCCGTGAATGAAGACAAGCGCCGGTCGTTTGGTCGGATGAACCGATTGGTTGTAGTTTTTGGACAAATCTATTCTCCATTCGTCGCGAAGTGTTATATCCAAATCACTGACTCTAAACATGAGAATACTTGTGCCCATGTAGTCGATCCGGTTCTCAAGCGTATGTACACTACAGGTCAGTTTGTGCTTCGGTTCCATTCCTTTCACTTCCTTAACACTCAATTCGGTACTAATTTGACTCAATTCGACAATCCCTCCGACTATACCTCCCTTGGCATCCAGTGTCGACCCGTCCAGTGCTAATCCAATTTTAAAGCTCTTGTGACCACTTGAGTCGATAGATATGCGGCCGTCAGAGCGCAGGCCTCGAGTGGACCAACTGGTGTTGCCCATCACGTTCCCCATATTCATAGTTATATTCAATTTCGACAAATTCAATGAAAACAGAACTAATGTCTCCCAAGGATTGGACGCCGAGGCGAGTGGTCGGGAATCACTTCGGGACGCGCGTCGATACACCTTTCGCTTTCCCGTCTCTTGTAGGTTAAGCCGAAGCGCCTCTCGATTTGGATTCGAGTCCTTTCGTATGAGAGTCCGAACAGTTGTCGCCGTTTGGTTCGATTCTTCAGAACTGGTGTCCGACAGGTCTTTGGTCTCCGACACCGAGTCGTCCTCTTCCTGATCGCTATAGATAGCACTTATGGTATGGTCTCCGATAAACATTCGCTTCCAAATCGACTTTCGATACCAGGCCTTAGGAAAGGCGAGTATTTCGTTCAATCGGCGCATATCGTACTTAAAAGAAGCGGAACCGACATCACAAGTGGCGGAAAAGCGAAAACTCTGTGCTATTGAGTCACTGAATGAGAGTTTACGGCCTCTGGAGATATTAATTTTGACGAACTCCACCTGAAGACTAAGGGAGTCCTTCCGGTCCGAGTATGACATCGAAGAAGAAGTTGAATCACTCGAACCGTCTCTATTCGCATGATTTGATGAACTGTTTGAACTCGACTTCTTCTGACCCCCGTATGGGTGGAATATATAAAGAGAAAAGTCGGCCAAACATCCGGTCACACTCAGGCCTCCCGAAGACGTATTGGTTGCCGACGACTCGGACTGCTTGTCGAAAGATTTGAAACCATGTCTGGCATACTTGGGCGGAGAGTATTGACCGGTTTGTAACTCATCTTCAGAACGTTTCGACGAAAAGACCAAATCAATTGTCGGCAAATGAAGCAGACATTCGACTCTCGACACCGGAAGGCAACAAAACCGGAAAATCGTGGGCTGAACGTGAAAATAGACGATCACATCGACCGGGAATGAGGCGTAAGTGGCGTATTGTGCCGGCACTGGAGTATCATTTCCTTCAAAAACATTGGGGGCTGTGGTAGAAGTGGGGGTTTTCGGCGGCGCTGTTATGGGGATCGGCTCTAATGCCTGCTCTAAGAAGTCCAATATATTCGGACTAATGAGTGTCTCGTCTGGAATACTAAGGATTTGAAGAATATAAACATTTTAGTACTAAATCAATGCTAAACTAAGCTATTAATTCAAATACTGTTCAAATCTATTCCATTAAAAAAAATAAATATAACTATAATTATAAATTATAATTAATCAACATACAATTTAGCAATAAAAAGTTGATTAATGTAAAGTTGATAAATAAGAAAAAAAGAAATTGCTTAAATTTTTAACCGAGCACTTAGTTTATTGCTTTTTATTCAATTTTCAAAGATAGTTTCTAATGGGGTTTAAATTAAATTATAAATTGGAATTCAATCTATTTTTATATAAATAACTTCATAGTTGTAGAAATGTCTGAATTAAATATTAAAAATCATAATAAACTGTAAGAAAACTAACGGAAATTCAAAAGTTAATATAACTTTTGCCCCAATCTGTGCCCTCTCTGCCAACCCTTTCCGTTATGTAAAGAGTGAAGTCATTCATATTTCGTCTCTAAAACTCAATTTGAATTTTAAATATTTGAGTTTAAACTATGATTTAGTGACCGCCGACGCAGAGCTGATGACCATTATATCGAAATATTGTCGCTAAAGGTCTGACAGCTATTAAGTGTTGATTTTAGTTTAAATAATTCAAAACTAACTATCATTTCCTAAACTGCCAAAACCTGAAAAAAAGAGACGTAAAGCAATCGATGAAGACCTACCTGTGCAATGTAATCCAGGCAAATAGCGTCGCTTTCTTGGAAGCGTTTCGTTTAGCAGACAAGTGACCACTTTGTTGACTACTTGTGCCGCCCGTCTCCAAGTCGTTGCGCTGTTCGGAAGTGGGTCTGGGGGTCGATCCGGTGCCCAATTGAGAGCTGTCCTCAACAGACGTCTTCGAATTGTAATGCAGTTTAATGTCGAGGCCAGGGATGAGAAATACAGTGAAGTCAGTGATTTGTCCGCTCAGATGAGTCGGATGTTTGAGTCGAGCGGACGATATGTTAGGTTTGAGGGTATTGTGTGAAGAGGTTTTGACCAAACGATTATTCGAACGCGATTTGTTGATATGGTTGGGCGAGAGGAGGGAGTCGTAGGGCCCGCCCGAAAAACTCCGCTCTTTTTGCATCTTTTTGGTCGACGTTTCCTCTTCTCTATTGCTCTGATCTTTCGTATGTAAAACACATTTTCCGGAATTGAAAAATATTTTTACGTCTAATTCAAAGTCAATGTTCGGCTCCGTCTGATAGCTCTGTTTAGTGGTCAGACCGCTCGACCGTTCGGCACCCGAAGAGGATATACTTTCCTCGTATTCGCTGGAAAGACTTCCCTGCTTTCGAAGATCGGAATCTCTGAACACATAGACATAAAAACATGTTTTAAACGATTTGTTGATAATTCATAAACAGATCTTAAGACTAACCCTTTGATTGTTTTCGTAATCTTCGGTATTTTGAACTCTGATGTAGAGCTCGAGGATTGTTCTAAACTTAGCGTTGGAGTCGATACACTCTCAGCACTGCTTTGAGATTCACTGAATAGAGAGTTCGTATCCGAAGCCGCCGTTTGATTGACCGGCGAATCCAGAATCGATTGTCGATTTGGTTTAGGGATTGGAATACTGGCAGAAGTTCTGGATTGGATTGGATTGGATTGGATTGGATTGGATTGGATTGGATTGGATTGGATTGGATTGGAAGAGAAATGTAAGTAAACTAAAGATCAAAACCCAATATAAGTCAATAAGTCATTACCTAAGCATTGGAAGGGTAGACATAGGCGTATCGAAAGAGCCGGTCTTGAACTGGTCTGACGGCGAGTCGTCGCCCGAGTTCTCATTGAAATCGTTGACTTCATTGTAGGAAACCATTGATTTGCTAAACATTTTTCCGCCGACAGAGAGCTTGTCCTTAAACGACGACTGTCTGACACTCGGGCGCCGAAGCTTTTTAATGACATCGCGCCTGAAGTTGTTGAAGACGGCAGCCTCGAGCTCGTGGAGGCGCTGCACCTCCTGTTCGATAGTGGTATGACTGGCGCCGAGTTGGCGCAAGTCATTGATGGTCTTCACCTGTTCGTTCAGTTCCTTCTCTATAATTCTCGACCTTTTCTTGTTATCATTGGACAAGTCTTTCAATAGAGAGCCTCGCCTTGGGTTCGACCCGACCTCCGATTCGAGTTCGCGAAGATTCGCCTGTTTTTCTTGTGGCGTTTCATCGACTGCAACGCTTCCGTACTCGACAGTCGAGATGTCCTCTTCGTCCTCGTCTTCGTCGCCGGCAATAGCGGTCATAGTCTTAAAAAGCGCCGAAAAATGTTTGCCAATAGAGGTGTCGAAGTGAATGTCGAAGCCTTCCATTCTCCACGAGACGTTCAAAAGCCATTTCGCGTCACTTGTGCTCTGATGTGATGTTATAGTTCGCGAACATATCTCATACGTGCCCTCAGAGACGACGCACAGGTTCTTAATACTCGGGTCACTGCTATCAGGTTTCCAGTCGTCGAGCGATGTCTCGAAATCATCGGCAAAACGAATGCACAAACCCGTGAACTGGGCTTTACTGACGAGCGAACCGCGAGAACAGGCACTGATTTGAGTGTTTTCGAGTGTGACTACCAGTGCGTCCTTCAGTTCAGAGTCGAAACCCTTGCTCTGGTTGAGCGCAGATATGGTTGGGTTAGTGATAGGAAGACAAGCGCCCAAATCATCGACAGTCAACTGAAGGAAAAGCGTTCCAATGGTTTGCGAACCGATTTGAGCGATTGGTTGCACTTTTCCCAACACCTGCTGAGTCGCCAAAATGACTTCGGAGTTGAGGTTAGATCGCTGTTCGTTCCAATACTCGTACGCATTCTTGTAGTTAAGCCAAACCAGAACTGCTTTATCCAAAGCTAAAGGTTGTATGTAGACCAAAGGCCGGTGCAGTGTGATCAGAACCGCCTCCTTGTCCTCCCCGTCCGTATTGGTCACCATCTCGTCCTGTAATGCATTTCTCATACTTATTCTGGTCTTGAAATAAGCCAATTGTTGGAACTCCGGCTCTGCCTCTTCGAACATCGCGTTCTTAATGAGTTGACCCAAAGCCACGTTTAGGTCGACCTGTAATTTGATGAACAGTTTTAAGTTGAGGTCTTTGGCCGACATGTTCTGCACGCGATTCGATAATTGAAGTTCCATTAAACCCGTCTCCAATCGAACAGCACTACTGGTAGGGGTTGTGGCCGTGATTTGAATCCCTTTTAGTCTCAGGTGCAGAGAGAAGAGCACATATCTGGCCCGTCGTGTCTTAACACTACTGAACAAGAGTTCTTCGTCGATGAGCTTCGAATCAGTTCCGGACATCTTCTGCACGACTTCATTGACTTCTTTCATAAAAACCTTTTGCACCAGAAGTAAGTGATTGAGCAAATCAGTTGTGAGGCTGTGCTCAAAGGAACCGATATCTGCGGTTGCGTTCAAATAACTGCCTTTTCTTAAGACAATTCCGTCGGCAAACGACTCGGAACGGGAAGCCGCGGCGGCTGTGCTTTTGCTCAGGTCTTCCATATATTCGGCCGATACGTGAATTTGCGGCAAATCTACGTTTGCAGAGGACGGGAGGTTTGCTTCAGTCGGCAATACTTTAGTGTTGAAGCTAAGGGTGTGCTGATGGACATCAATGATGAACTTGGCTTTACTGCCGGTGATGCCAGAACTGGTCACTCTTCCGATTTGGTACTGCGCCCGAAGTGATGGCAATAATGAGGCACCGATTGTAAAGCTGTCTAATATGACACTGAACTGAACGACAATCGGTTTTATTAACTTTTGTTTGATTTGCTGTTCATTTGTCGGAACAGTTCGACTGTCGACGAGGTCTTCGGCGAACAGACTCTTCGAGGTTTGCATATTGTGTTGCGTCGCGAAGGAAGAGGTCATCGTCTCGGAGTCCATCTGTTGTCGCGATAGTCTCGACGGCTGTCGCGATGATCGCAACTCTTGGAGAGTAGTCGACAGCTGACGACTGGAACGGGTCATCATTCCGTGCAGTTGTAGTGGATGTTGAGGAATGTCTATTAAAATGGGCCCAACAGTAAGTAGCGCCGAATTGGCGTCTTTTCCCTTCTTGTTCTGACACGAGACCAATGTCTGCGACTTCCCAACTGTCATCTTCACCACCAGTTGCTGATTGGGAGGCAATTCCTCCAACAGAGCAATGGCGGTCTGACCCAACTGGCCGTTGAGCGACGACTCGAACCACTTTTTAGATCCGCGACACTTCTGTTTGTGGGTTACGCTCACATGAAATGCCGATAACTCGCCCTCGAGTTTGAGTCCACTCAACATCGCCACGAGTCCGACGCGTCGTATTTTGCAGACACCGAACACCACAATCGGTGTCCACTCGCGTTGGATCAAAGCGTTGGTGAAGTTCTTGAGCTGATCGCTCGACACGATGTTTGTCGTCGACTTGCGGTGAATATGAGTTGTATTGATATTATTATTCTTCGTCTGAGGGACGGCCGACTGTGAACTCGACTCTTCCATTTCAATCGAGTGGTCTTTGAGCGGCTCATACCTACCGGTGCCCTTATAGTCCGCCTCATCGATTTGGATTTTGGTTTCGGCTATGGGTGCGCCGGACTGTATGAGAGAACTGACTCTTTCGATGACTGTTTTGGTTTCCGGTTTTGTTTGGTATAAATCCAATAAATAATACATTGTTTTCCAGCACTTGGGCTGAAATAACGGTTCCCTCAACTTCACCGGTTCCTCAACGAGTGTGACGTCAGAGTCCGAGTCGTCGGGCATTGCTATCTCGATGTGATCCTTATGTTTGTCCAACTGTTCGACAATCTGTTCGTTCTTATAGCTGGCACTCGAAGC
>JAQIYC010000893.1:0-11113 GCA_034699545.1 Porobelba spinosa | reverse complement strand
TTTATCAAAAATTTCACTGTTTTATTATAGTTTTGAGATAAAATTAATTAAATTAGAAAACTGGACAGCACATTGTCCAGTTTTGATCTTAAACTGGACACTGTGCAATTTTGTCTAAAACTGGACTGTCCAGTCCAAAACTGTACGTCTGGCAAGTCTAGTTGTGTGGGTTTGGGACACTTCAAATGAACCGTCACTAATGAACAAACATTAACGGCATTAACGGTGGACAAGGAGTACAGTATAAGACATATAAGACATTAACAATTGAATGCATTGAATGCCAATCGCACTCATAAATCATTAGAGTAGAGGCGCGTCCGCACAAAGCCATCCCAATCCTCCCAATCATCTGAGGCATCGACAACGACAATGTCCGCACATTTTTGTTGTATTCTTGTAGAACATTATGATTCGAGTGATTCGGTGCCGCAAATGTCAATTCAGTTAAATTCTTATTCAAAACTCGACGACTACTCAAATGCCTCTAAATCTGTGAAAACTATTGATTTGATGAATAGGTATTCAAGTATTCAATCAATTGTTGGCAAAGACTTATAGCCAAACCATTAATTATGGCTATAATACAAACAAATTGCAGACAAATTAAAAAATTTCAGAGAGAGAGAGAGAGAGAGAGAGAGAGAGAGAGAAAGAAAGAGAGAGAGAGAGCTTGGTAACAAGTTAATATCTCTTTAAGAATTATAATTTTAATATGGTGTAATACAAATTTTAGATAAGATAACCAGAAAATTAATCAAAATTTATTACCCGTCCGACCGAACAGAGTTGTAGTTAAACCAAATTTAGTCGAAGAGTATTATTTATTGACATTTAATTTAACTTAGTTTTTATTTTTGAGATGTAAACTATAAATACGAATAAATCAGAGTTGGCCAGACTGAGTCAGGTTAGAGGGTTCGGGTAGGGGTAAATGGCTCATTTTTCTCAAAATCCGAGGGTGAGGTCTAGGTAGGGGTCAGCTCAAAAACAGAATTTTTGTTTTGTTTCCGAAAACCGAATTTAAAGCCGATTTAACCGGATTTATACTAAATTACGACTAAATTAAGTTACTTTATTGGATTTAAACCGGATTTAGCGTTAATTTAGTGTAATTAGAACGTAGCCTTAATTTACAAAATAATTGGAAAATTTTCCAGCAGCCGGAAATTCCTTCGGCTGCCGGAAATTTTCTAGGAGGGGGTCTTAAATTCGAGCAAAATTCTAGGGGGTCAGAGGCCAAATTTTTCCTCAGGAGGTTGCGGACCTCGACCCATCATTGGCCAACACTAGAATAATTTTAAAATAAATGATTTCAAAATATTTGATTAATTTTTAAATTAATTAAATTTGGTTTAATTTTATTTCTTCCACTTATACCCTCGTTAAACGAATAAGTTTTAAGATTTTGCTGCTGCACCCTGAGTGGGATCAAGGTAATTATCCGAACTTAAGCTTCTTATTTGTAATTTTATTTCACTTAAAACTAGATTTAAGTTATTATTCAACAGTTAAATAAAGTATTTATTTTGAGGTAACTCTTGGTTTGACTATAATCTAAACTTTAGATTCTAAAGGTTTGCAAAATAATTGTAAATAATTTATGAGTTTCACAGCTTAATGCAATAAATTATTGATTGTTTGTATTGTTTTCTTTGTTAGCTTCTCTACATTACTTATTCTTTACATTAATTTTAAATAAATACTATAATATATTTTAATTTAAGGAATTCGTATATTATTATGAAATTCAAGTATTGGTCTTAAAATATTTGAAATTAATTTAAATAAATTAAACGCTAAATAACTACAAATAGAGTAATCAAGAAATGATTAAAATTCATATTTCATGAGAAAAGGTAATGTTATGGCAGTTATTACGGCTCTGACAGAAAATGTATTTGAAGTCACCTTAGGTTTCAGTGAATGCGTTTAAAAAGTTAGACTCTTAGAGAAAATATGCTCTTTTTGATGGACCACAACTTCCCGTGCGAAGACACCAATCCATGCGAATCGCCTTTTTCTCTCCACTAGATCTCCAGAGAAGGCAAAACTTGTTTTCAGTCGAACTGAAAGAAAAAAAAAGTTAACTTAAGGTAAAAGTAAAGTAAAGTTTTTGTGAAATTAGTTAAAGATCGCATATATACTAACTTTGCTAACTGTAAGTATTAGCTCTGACTTTCAAAAATATCATTAAATACAATGACAGCAAAAGAGCACATCTTATGTCAAATAATTTCTTGAAAGATATAAATGAAAAGCGAAAATAATAAGAAATAATTTTTCATTTTTGTGCCTTTTATTTCGAGCTTTTTTTTGTTAATTATTTTATTTTGCAATAAAATATTTTCTTTTTATAAACTAAATATAGAACAAAAGCATTATATTTTAATATGAATTAAATATATTTTTTATTGAATTTTGATCAACATTTCAATAGAATATAAATTCGATTCTGAACTCTATTTAATAGCATTTAATTTAATTTGATTATTGTTGAGCTGAACGACATCACAGTTCGTGTCATACAATATGAAGCGTAAATGTCGTGCTTTTCTCTAATGGTTTTAAAGACTATCGTTCAATGACTTAAAGCGAAGAGAGAGAGAGAGAGAGAGAGAGAGAGAGAGAGAGAGAGAGAGAGAGAGAGAGAGAGCCGACAGCAAGGTAAAGGAAAGTGTGGACTCGAGACTCGATAGTCGAGGGCATAGGCATAGTTAGAGCGAAGAGAAGAACACAACAGAACTTGTATAGAGAATTGAAGAGAAGTTAGTGAATGATGTCTTGTTAGGGAGGGTCAGAAGCCTGTGCTGTGCCTGTGCTGTGCCGTCGTCCCAAAACAAGGTCACTTGACGACGACAACTAAAACACTACTCACACGGGAAAACATTAGAATGAAATGAGAAATACTGTCGACTGCAGTGCCGGTGCTCTTATGCTCTTCGATCTGAGCGACACTTCTGGCCTCAAAACTCTTCTTTCTCTGCAGTGTTTCACTCATTCCACTCACTCCTCATTCACTCACAAAACACATTCATTATTAGCCATTAGTGATAGCCGTATACCTGATATATACCTCAACTATACCTGAATTAGGAGTGTTGTGGCTATTAGTGGCAACCCTTCGACTGACCTTCTATTCCGACAACAAATACCACAAATAATTTTCGCATTTTTTCTACAGACAAATCCAAACCCCAATTATGTCGTGAACTTGAGTTTATGTTTTAAACCATTTTCATCACTACTTATAGATTAATATAAGGAATGTTTGGATGTTTGGACACAAACTTTCTAATAAACAGACGATTCGATCGAATTTTCAAAGAAAAAATAAGAAAATCATTTCCTTTGGAATTTTAATTAGTTTTCATAGTTTTAGAGCTTTTTAACTCTGACTTAGACTAAAATTATTGGAAATTTTTATATAATAGTTAACTAAAGAGTAAAGAAATTTTGACTCAACATTAATAGTAGAGCAGCTCTAGAGCTCCTGGTTTTCAGACGACACACAAATTAAAGTAATAAATGTCAGAGAAATAGTTTTTAAGTCCAGAGAATTATTTCGAGAGAAGAAAAAGTTTGCGATAAATAAGAAGTAAGAAATAGTTTAAAACATTAAAACCCTTTTCTAATACTAAATATACGAATATTTAGCATAAGAAACAAAAATGAAAATAAAATTTTAACGAATGAATGAACGATAAAATGTTTGAATGAATGACAAGATTTGATTAAATATTTTTAAAAATTGTGATTTATTTTTATTATTCATATAATTTAAATTTTATTTCTAATGAAACGATGAATTTTTAAATATAATTTTTGACAATTTGTGAGAACAGGGAATGAATGAAAGGCGAGACAAATAGATTTGCAATTTATATATAATGTTATTAATTATATGAAATAATTAATAGCTATTTACACATTCAAACAAAAATGAGATAACTTTCAAATTTTTCAGATAATGTGTTGTGTTTTTGAAGAGAATGACATGACATTTGGTGACACTTTTCATCCACTCTTATCATTTGGAGTGAATTGTTTGCAACTTTTCATTTATTCATATAATTCATGAGAATAATACTTATGTATAATAATAATTATAATATATTTTTATTTACATTAATTACATACAATATATAAGTTTTTTAACAAAAAAAAGTATTTTGACTTTAATTGCGATTAAGAATCGAAAACATTCCAAACGATTGTCGATTGAATTGGTCCCAAATTCTTAATCTACTCATCATTTTTAATCATTATTTCTCTTAAGTATATAACAAAACAGAAAACTAAAGCCAAAGTGCAGTAGTTTTTCATTTTAAAAATAATAAAATTTTATTTCAATTATTATTCATTTACTAATCTTTAATCTATGTCTTAAGTAAAGCTCTTTTCAATTTTTGTTTCATATGATCTGCAAATGAATGAAAAACAACAAAAAAAATAAATAAAAAATAATACTTAAATAATATTTTTCTCGATCTGTAATAAAATGCATGATTTGGTAGTACTATAAGAGTGGGAAACAAGAAGTGGTTGAAAAACAAAAAAGAGTTTAACAAAAATTTCAGTCTTTTTCTCATAATTAAAGAATTTTCATGATTTTCGAGAATTAAAAATAATAATAAATATTAAAATTTTGAATCTCGAGTCGGGAATAGAGGTATAGCATAATTCGTGACCTAAAGGGCTATTTGTGCTGTAAAACAAATTTCAAAGATTAAAATTAGATTTTAAAAAGAGATAAAACCAGAAATTTAAACCAATTTTCTAGTTTTGTTACATAAAAATTTGAAACAAAAAAAGAGTTGAGTTTTTCATAATTAAAAAAATCTAAAGAAGTGAACACAAAAAATAAATCGTTTGTAAATGAATAGTGCAGTGGGTTTTGTATGGGTTTTGTATGGTATCAATGGTTCGGGTGTTTGCAATGGATGTATGAACTGTACAAATAATAATTAATATATAATTAAAGGCACTTCAACACTGGCAGAACAACAAATAGTATATCAATAATAATAATAATAATAATTAATAATAATTTGTTTTATAATAAATTAATAGGACTTAGAGTTTCAATCCTTTTGTGTATTAAATAATTAATTTTTTATATATTTATTTATTTGTTGAAAGAGTGACCAAAAAGGATAATCTCTTCAATTGATTGAATGCTGTGCTTCCTTACAGTGTGAGTCTGGAGTCACTCTAATCCGGATCACTTGCATCAGACTTCAGTCGCGTATAGTTTTTCGTGAACCGTCGCATACGTCGGCTGAGAGTAATGGTCTTCTATCACATAAATCGAATGATTTGATCGACCACTGGCTCTGTGTCGCTGCAGTTGAGCCGCTATATTGATATTGTTGTGTAAGTTATTCTGACTATTCATTGAATCGATAGTCCGGTTCAGTGCAAGCGTTGAGTTATTTATTGAAGACTCACTGTTTCGGAAAGAATTCGATAAAATATTATTAAAACATTCATTCATTTGGATATTCATTAATTCTCAAAACTAGAGATAAGACGTTTCAAAATCAAAACTAAATTTAGAAATTAACGAATCGAATAGTTGTATAGATATTAAGTTAGAAAATATCGTTTCCTAAACATTTCGATGCTATCGATAGTCACGAAAAAATAGTTTTATTCAATTTTATCGAAAATCAAACTAAAACTAAATAAAAATTCTTTTTTACATAAAGTAAACATAAATTAGAATTAAATAAAAACTTTGTTAATAAGAAAGGGTAAGAGAGCTGTGAATCTGAATATGAGTGAAATGAATACCTCTTTGCCATCGGATTAGGAACTGATTGCGGATGAGGTAACGAACCCCTCCTCTCAATGTTGTTAACGTGGGATGGATTGCAATCCTGATTCGGATTCGGCGACTGATTCACACCATTGGACGCACTGTCCTGTATGTGCTCTACATATAATTTGTTGACTGGCCTACTGTTGTTGACTGCTGTGCACTCAGTGTTAAGCAGTTTATGATTTGATTTAGTCTTTTGCAGCGACTGAAGAGTCGCCGACTTGTCGTTGGCCGACAGGTGTCGGTTCGAGTAAATCATGTTTTGCTTTGAGTCATATATCTCATGATTTGTTAATTTACTCAAAGTCGCACTTTTGCCTCTATTGAGGTGGTTGAGAGAGGGCGGGCGGTCGAGTGCGTTCACTATCACATTGGCGGTGGGCAGCAGCTGATTGTCGCCGCACTTGTTGTTCATACTCGTCACTAAGTTCTGTTCGTTCTGTCGCCGAACTTCGTCCTCTTCTTTACTCTTCATGTTTTCCATACTATTCTTCCGGTGTTTGCAAACTATGATAGAGATGGCGGCGATGAGGGCCAGTAGAGGAACACTGGCCGACACGAACCCGATTACTATGAGCTGTTTGGAAGAGAGCGGTTCCGCGCGTTCGCTCGACATCACAGTAATGGGCAGAGGAGTCGAGTTATTCAAATTGCTGTCGTATTCAACCAACGCAATGGTCGAGCGCTCACACCTCTCGCCCGAGAAATGAGGCCCACATTTGCATTCGTATTCTTCCACTTTGTCCACACATACGCCTCCGTTCAGACATGGGTTTGGATCACATTCGTCCACATTTGTCGAGCAGTCTTTGCCGGCATATCCGGGCGCACACCTGCACTGGTAGTCGTTGACCAAATCGAGACACGTTCCGCCATTAGAACACGGCTTCGCCAGACAGTCGTCGACGTTGTCCAGACACAGGTCGCCGATAAAACCCGGAACACACAGACACCGGAATGAGTTGATCTCATCAATACAGGTGCCGGAGTTGAAGCACGGATTCACATCACAGTCATTGATGTTTATCTCGCAGTTGTCACCGGCAAAGCCAGCCCTACATGTGCAGCTGTAGTTGTCATCACCTGTGGTCACACAACTGCCCCCTAAAGCACATCATATGACAATTGCGTTATGTTTTGTTCAAATGCCAAATGTTTTTACTTTAAATGTATAAATATTTCTAATAGTTATTTACCATTAGTGCATGGGTTGGGATCACAATCCGTTTGCTTGAGCTCACAGTTCTCCCCTTCATAGCCCACTTTGCATATACAGAGGTAACCGCTCGGGCCGTCAACGCAAGTTCCGCCGTTAGAACAGGGATTGTTTGTACAGACACTGGCCATCGTCTCGCAGTGTTTGCCGAAGAATCCGAGCGGACATTCACAGGAATAGCTGTTTGTGGACACACTCTATTGGACAGACAAGACAAGGCATTCGTTAAAATTTGTTCGATTCGATCGACTCCTGCAGTGAGACATCCGTTTCATATGACAACAACTCTACCGAACTTTGTGAGCGTTTAATACATATTAAATCTCTAAGTCGTAGGCGTTTTCGCAATTCTGTTCTGTTTGATGTCAAGAATACATCTTTTCCTCTCAAACATGTCTAGGTCTGAGATGCAGAGATGCAGAAATGCAGGCCTGGAATGGAATGGCATGGCATGGCTGACAATGCCACCCAATCATCTGAATAATGCAAATATGAATCTGAATGACTACTCGAAGGAACGAATAAACTATTCGATTCTAATATACATTAGAATCACATTATTCTAACTGTTGGTTCAGAATAGAAAAACAACTCAATTATTCACAGCTCAAACTCAAACTCACTTTTTGTCTCTTAATTGACAATTAAAATAAGTTTTTTCTTATTTCCATCAAATTTAAGCAATAGTTATAATAAACAAAAACAAGTTTATAGTCTATACGAGTAATAGTCTATAAATAATTAGATAATTATTCGAAATTAAAATGAAAAATATCTTAAGACTTAACAAATTTTCGATACAAAGCAAATGTTTTAGAAATGAGTAGAGAATTGATGCAAAAGTATTTCAGTAGACATAATAGATTGGGTCGAAAATAAATTGTAATACAATAATGAATGTTATGTTATGCTGGTATATGTGCTGTCATTTGGGTGCCTTCGGGGCACTGCCTGTGTTCGAGAATCTTATAAATAGTATTCAAATAACAATTTTATAAATGAATTGTATTCCAGATATAAGTTAATGCAAACACTTCGCACAGAGAAGAGGAGTGAAGTCAAAGTCGAGTCAAGTGTTTGGAATAATGGCTGCACTGGTAGAAAAAATAGTCGATTAAATCGGAAAACGAATAACTCTGTCATAGCTGTGCTGTTGTCTGAGCACACGTGCAATCGTAAAGATATCAAAAGAATGAATGGCGAGTATCGATGATTGATAATAATGATGCTATCAGTTGACAGCACCGGTGGAAAGTGATGTGAGAAGACGGCTCTCAGATCAGACATTCAATAATAAAATTAAAACAATTAGACTTTTATTGTATAAGAAGATGAATACGATTCAGAAAAAGACGAATATATTTACATAAATTATTATTTGAAATAGTTTTCAGGTATTTATTCTTTCGGTGGAATTTCAATTTTGTTTAATGAGAAGAAAACAATCGAAAAATATTTAATTTAAAAATAAATTTGTTATTTAATAGAAGAGCAAAACAAAATTGTTTTTCTAATTCATATAATAAGACGTCTATAATAATAATAATAATAATAATAGCATTACTTATATTTTTATGAGTCGAGAAGTGTTAACAGATTCGAGTTTATCTTTGCGATACAGTTTAGAATATAAGGTATTTGAGAGTTAGTTAGGACTGCATTGTTTCGGATTTTCTGTTATTTTATTACATAATCCTCTAATAGGCTCTTAATTTATTAGACTATTACTGGAGCTGTCAGTCCGAATAATAAAGCTTCTATTGTTCGCTTGAATTGATGTTCAATTTTTTCACTTTCAATTAGACTATATATTCGTTAAGAGCACGCAATCCAATATTCAACTCCGAACAGACTGATTGGCCATATATTCTGTTCTATTAAGTGTTTGAAAAATTACTCAAAAGAATATTATCGAATACTTTCATTCACTACCAACTGCTGGCCTATAGGTGCTCTTCAATTTGTCTTTAACTGAGAAAATCATTTTTAATAAACTTATGTCTCGTATTGTTATCAAGTGATAGATCTCTTGGAATGCGTTAGAAATATATTTGAAGTTTATTTAACTGATTAACAAATTATTAGCCAAAGCGTGCGATAAATGCGTTCGACAATTGTGATGGACAGCCGACTGGCGAAACATAAGTAGCGCAAACATAGCACTGGCTCTACATCTGCCCAAACCGAAAACGGATTATTTCCTTAAATACAATATCAGCTGCCATTGCATTGCCTTTCTGTTCCCTATTTTCACATTAGTTTCTCTCAATTTTATTGCCGAATAAGAGTTGACTTTTTGTTGCGAAGAAAGACAATCGTATGCTATGCTTAAGGGCAGCAGATGTACCAAAAACTAGCGCTTAATTGATGCAAATGTTTATAAACACTGGTCATCAGCACAAGAAGAGAAAGACATAAAGAAAAGCCTGAGTGCGAGTGCCGAGAGATAACTGTGCTTTGCATTTGTTGCCTCGTATGCAAAGTCTTGCCACCTGTCCTGTCCTTTCCTTCCCTTCCCTTCCCTTCTACGCCACCATTACATTAGTCTCACATTTATTTATTCAGTATTTAATTCAGTCTTGTGTTCACTTACTTTACAAGTCGCTCCATTAGCACAGGGAAGATGAGCGCAACTATCAATCTCTTGCTCGCAATTCTTGCCGGTGTATCCGAGAGGACATTCACATGTATACCAGCCCTGACCGGTGTTCGTACACGAGCCTCCATTCTTGCAGGGCTTGTGATTTGTGCAGTAATTCAAATCTGACAAAACAATTACATTTTTAATAAAAGGATGACTTGAGTGAAGGCAACGACTTAATAGAATTGAGTTTTTAATAAAATAAAATCTAATTTTGATAGACATAACGCTCCTGAGAATCGTGTGTCAAACGAATTGAGAGATTTTGTTATATAAAAAATCAATTCATTAAATAAATTGAAAGAATCACTCCTTTTAGACATATTCCTATCAATGCATCAAAACATAAGAGAACTTTGCTATAGGTATTGGTGTTACGAGTCATACATAACATGCATTGTTAGACCATTTTTTAGGTGAAACGCATCGATAATTTGATAGAGGACTGGCATGTGGTCATCCACAAAAATGGCACCACTGTATCGCACCAGTACTCTATTCTATTCTATTTCAATATATTTTCTTATCCAAAGCTAACGTCTCGTTTGGGATATTCTAAAAAACTTTTATACATAATATAGCTATTTATTGAATTGAGAGTATTTTTCTTTACAATTCATGCATTGAACTGAACATAAGTTTTCACAATTGACTGAATATTACAAAACCTTTTCTCTATTTTTCTGAGAACTAATCAATTTAAACCCAAAGGTATGACTTCGAGACCGAGAGAAATGAGTCTCAGATTTCAAAGAAACTCAAAAAATAAAAATTGAGTGAATAGTCGATAATAATCAAAATACTGAATAAAAACTAAACTACTTTTGCTATGCCTTGAGTTCATATGGGAAAAGAGTGAGACTTTCCGACACAAATGTAATAATTTAATTCAAAGCATCGATAATATCGACAGCAGTTCACATAAAAACATATATTTATTATACAAATGAATTGATTGCATATAACTAAACACATCTAAACTAATCTAAGGAATCGGAATATAAGCAATAAATTTTGTGGTAAAATATATTAATAATAAGCAATAATTATACGAATTATTAGTGTTTGTTAGAGAGCGTAGGTCTCAGAATGTCTTACCTTGATTGCAGAGCAGTCCACCCCATCCCTCATCACACAAGCAGTCCCACGGCTTAACGCAGTATCCGTGCAAACAACCCGGGTATTTGGTGCACTGGTTGCAGTTATGGCCTTCCCATCCGTATCGACAACTGTTCGAATGAGTTGTTATATATAATTATTTGAGTGTTTAGTTTGTCTCAAATTACTAATAATATAGTATTTGATTCGATTGCAAGTCATCTGAAATACTGATCAGCACTTACTTGCATTCGTTGGGTTGAGAGCACTCGCCGTTCGTCGCATTACAGCCCGACCGACAAATTGCTGCAAAATATTAATTAACAATTAGTCG
>JAQIYC010000892.1:0-11116 GCA_034699545.1 Porobelba spinosa | reverse complement strand
TACGTGTTTGGTATAAGTTAAAGAGTCGTAACTTACGTTACTTAAAAAATAAACAGGGTTTGTAAATGTTATCAAATTGATTAACACAAGAGTTGAAATTTTATACTTAATTTGTAATCAATTTTGTGAATTACTTTTTTAATGCTAAGCAGTAAAAACAAAAGTTTAATTAGAAAGATTAATATTTTAAAGAAAAAATTTGTGGGAAATTTAAATTTTTGCAGTCCCTGCAAATTTTGCATAATTTATGAGCGAAGAGGACGGGCGCTCTTGTTGTCGGTGGCGACTGGGGAGGGAAGCACTGGCACCAAAACAACACAACATCTACAGCTCCAGCAAAGTTGACAGAACACGGCTATCGATGCGCACACGTCAAGTCGAGATCGGAAGAACTTACTTTGGAAGCGGTGGCCGACACGCTATCGAGACATTTGTGTTGAGAGAGAGGCCACTCCGGGTTCGCTGAGTCACTCGACAAGTCAAGCCCTGTCTTGCGATGACTTCTTTTATGACATTTTTATTGTTTCAATTGTTTGCGTCAAATGCTTAGAGAATATCGTAAATTGGATTTGAATTGAAGAATGAATCGGCACTTCTAACGACACCGGAGCCAAACATGCATTCCATCAATCATTGCATTTGCATCCCTATCCCTATCATCCATACCATTGTTGTGTTTCTTAAGCTCTGGCTTCTGCTTCCCAAGACGTCGACTGCATTACCAGAAATCATCAAAATAGGTGAGCGATTCCATTGTCTATTTCTATGTCAATTTCAGTGCCAACTCCAGTGCCAACTCCAGTGCACTATTTATTCCGTATATCCCAAAGCATAGGCGCTTTATAGTCAAAAATCTAAACTTAATCGCATTCTATAGATAGCTATAGATCTCAATAAATGCCATTCACTAAGTCTGAAGACAATAGTCATTCCTTTTTATGGTTTTAGTTATGTTTTTCTGCTGACTCTCTCCTCTTCTTAACTCTCTTTATCGACAATTGATGAGATGATAAATATTCGGAATGCATACAAAAATGTATATATCTGTGCTAGTGTGCTAGACCAGTTCTTGGCATTTCTCTACATATCAGATCACGTTATGACGTAGATTACAAAAACAGGACATTATATGATATTTCGGGAGGTATTACATAATTTTGATTTATTAATAAGTTTTATTAACTCATGTCTAATATTTCGAAAATAATAAATAATGTTTAATAAATATTTGCTTTCTCATATTTTTACCAAATTCTTCAATATATTTGATAATTATTTTTTGTTTACTACAAAATATAAATTTTATTCAAAATCTAAACAAGTCATCAAGTATAATTAATTTTCTATATAATTAAAAAAGTTAAATTATATATTAATTAATATTAAATTTAGTTAATTTAATTTGTTTTAATTTATTAAATTAAAATTCTAAAGTACATTAAATTGTCTTGCTAATTAATTAATTAATAGAAGTGTGTTTATTATCTATCTTTTAATTAAGTCGAGTGTTTGTTTGACTATCTACCTTGGTCACCTACTATAGAATAAATATATTTTGGTAACAAATGATAGAAAGCAAATACTATCCGTTAAACAGTGAGCTCTGCATTGGTCTGAAAAGGAGGAGAAGATCAGAGCTAACAATTACATAGAGACTGAACTAACATTTCGCTTCTCTCCACACAAACTACTCCAGAGCCTCAACACTCGTCGTCTTATACTACAGATGCATAAGACTTATAGTCTCTGAACTTTGCTCCGACGGTCATAAACAATAAGCCAAACAATTATTGCAAAAATTCAACGTTTTGTTGTCTTTTAATCAATTTAATTCTTGAATCACAAATAAATGCAAAATTTTTTAAAATTTAAATTGAATTACATATAAATATATGAATAATAAAATGTTTGAATAGATATTGAATCTAATGTTTACCTAAAATTATAATATTGTAAAATCAATGCTAACTATAGTAGAAAGAGATAGTAACGGAAAGTAAAAAAAGATTTTTACTCTTTTTTGTACAACAAATATATTGATTCGCAGAAAGTAAAAGAATGCGAATAAATAGATTGTAACCAAAAAGAGTAAAGAGAGTGAAGAGAGTATAGAGAGTGAAGAACTTGTTTCTCATTTTTGTTGCTCTCTTTCACACATCAATGATTTGTTGAATCATTTTCTCTAAATTTATATATTCTTTTATTTGAGTGAAACAAAAATCAAAAACAATTTATTGATATATTTTTATTATATTTAGTCTTGTTCATATTTTTATGTTTAAGAGTATTAAATTATTTCAAATTTCAATTCTATTTTCACGTATTCCTCACATTCTTAATGACATCCAATCATTTACTATGACTTCATTTCCTGTTCCAATCAATAGTAGATTTTTCTCTCTCTAAGCCTAAACTCATTTAATTTTAATGATGAGATTTTTCAGGAAAAAAAACTAAAAATTTTTTTCACTAAGAATTTTATAGATAAGAAAATTCATTACAAAATTTTTTATATCTATTACGACTACTAAATAACTGCATAACAAAGAAAAGGGAAATATCTATAAATTATATGAGATATGAAATTATATTAAAGTTCAAGTTGTTTAGTATTTAGAAATTCTGGTAATTTTATGTCTCGGCGGAATTTTATTCTCCTGATTGAATGGCATGTCTCCTAATTTATGTCGTCGTTTACTCGATGCTCAACATTACTTTTGATGTATAGAAGAGTTTATAATTTTCAAAAATATTAGTTAAAACAAAACACATTCTTTGAATTTTAGATTTCAAATTGAATTTAGAGTTTTTAATAGCACTAACTAAAGCACAACTGCTATACACTATACGCAAAATGCATTTCAACGCTAACTCTATCAAAATTTATTGAAAGGATTATTGAAATTATTTGAATGTCATTCGCGAAAAGTTATATTAATATAATTAATCAAAAACTAGTAATTAATGTATTGTTTTAGCTTTGGAGCTAAAACCCACTTAAGATTATAGTATTTAAAATGCTTTATATTTTAATCAAGTTAATTGCTTAATTTATTTCTATCATAACTTACAACTATATACAGTAATTCTGTATTACACTAAGAATAATGACTCCATAATTATATGCTTTTAAAAATTAACTTAATTTGAAATTAAAAAAAAATATATTTCAAATCTATTTATGGAATGAATGCGAGCGAAGAAAATATTGTCAAACAAATTGAATTTCGAAGCAGTTATTACTGAACTCTATATTAAATATATTAAGAAAAAGTGAAATCTATTTACTGTGTATTTGTGCGACAGATAATGTAATGTAATGTAATCTGGAAATAATTGAGGAAAAGATCATTTGCTATTTATCATTTGCCGACTGCCTGGCTCTTCATCTATTGATTGTGTGCCAGAGCATAAGTGTAGTGGCCAGCAGTATCTCCCAGACCAACGCACAGTATGTTTATCAGTAGTAATCAACACATATTAGATGAAAGCCATTGCGAAAGAAAGTGTTGTTTTACCTAATGAACCGATGATGTGATAGTCGATAGTCGACTCGCATTCCACTTCTAAGCGCATTCTTCTCTTTCGCTTAATTTAATTTCAAATTTTGACATTTTTTGTAATATAAACACAAAAATATAACAAAAATCGTTTTGTTGTCAACTTTCAGGCGGACTGTTCACCGAAGAGCAAACCGAACAGGAATTACTGTTCCGGATGGCAGTGGACCGGATCAACCTGGACACAAGCATTCTGCCCAAGACTACATTAGTGGCTCAGATCGAGAAAATTGAGGAATTGGATAGCTTTCACGCCGATAAGAAAGGTTTGCCATTTGAGACAGTGCTCGCTATTACTACAACCCTGTTCAGTTTCGGTATATAATGCGATAGTATAGAGAGAAAGGGAGGAAAGGGAGAGAATGTTGGCTCTGAGCGACGACACCATCACAAACACAAACCATTGACTGGTATTGAGCCCTCACTAACACATCATTTTCTCCATACAAACTACAATACAGTTTGCAATTCCTTAACACACAACACAATATGTATATCCAGTGCCACAATACAAACCCCACAACTCAACCGACTCACACAACTGTCCCATTTTTACGACACATCAATTTTGATATGAGATTAGAAAGAAACCAGGACATTTGTTATGCCCTATACAACACAAGATGTGTGGATGTGTTTTGTGTTTGAAATATATTTTTTATATTTAATCACAAACTCTTCATCTCTACTCTACTCTTCAATAGATCGAGAGTTTGATATAATATAAAGTCCTTTATATTTGGAAATAAAAAAAATTCTCACTTTTTTCATACATTATTTATCAGATAAATTGTGGAAATTTTCTGCTCTTTACTACTCTTTACAACTTTTTACTACTCTTTACTACGCAATGAATTATTAATAATAATTTTCACAAAAAGCGAATATTTATACAAAAATATTTAGTTTCATATTTTTTGGTGATTATAATTTTGGTGATATTTTTTCCAATGTCTCTCGAGAATAGAATTAGATTCAGTTGTTGTGTTAATAGAATAGATTGGTTTTGTTTTGCTCTTTTGTTTTTGCTTTACTCTTCACTGATATACTTATCATTAGAACAGAATATTCTGCTAATGCGTACACTCTTTCGGAATAAATGAAAGACATAACCAGTTTTCCTATGTATGTACACAAATGTATAGAAATGTATAGAATGTTTTGAAAATGCAATTTAATATTTTGATGAGAATGCTCTCACGTCTGGTCTAAGATTACATACACGTAAACAATAGGCAGTTATGTTATTAAATTTTCGCATCCACTCCATTGTTTGCTAAATTAAATCAAATAAATCAATTTAATTGAACTGGCGTTGAAACTACACTCAAATTGCTTTTTCTTTCCTAATAATTATTATTAATCAAGATTTTTCGTATAAAATATTATTCTTTAGAAACAATTTTATAGACTGAATGAAAGCGGAAAATATAGTTTAAACCCATAGACCCATAGAGTGTTGCGGTTATACAGTTGCGTAAAGTTAATACATTAAATATAATTATAATTAAACAAAACCGCAATTTCAAAGAATGAGTTGATTTAGACTTTTATTTATTATTTAATGTCTAATATTAAATGATATTATGTGTGCACTCAGTCATTCATTAGTAGATTAGATGTATTTATATTTCGTGTTAAATAAAGCTATAAATACACACTCTATACCAGAATTATAGTAAGAATATCATTCGAGAAGCCATTCACTGAATTTTCTATTGTTATTGCCTTTTATCACAAAATATAAGAAAGAGTAGCGAAAAAAACATAAACTCTTATCTAAAGACCAGAATTTTCAGAATCTCCATATGTATGACTCATATAACTGGCAAATGTTTAGATATATATCTAAGAGTTATCTACTCTATAATAAAATTGTGCATTTAATTCAGTATGTGATGCACTCATGCAGATCGTAAATGAGCTTTCGTTTTCTACCCAAACCCGAACATAATATTCTTTTCGGAATTTCAAATAAATATTTTTCTCATAGCTCTTAAAGCTCTTAAATTACAGAATAACTTATAGTCGAATGAAGTGATTCAATAAATTTCAAACAAATATCTTGTTTTGTGATAAAAATTATAATTTTTTTATAATTCAATTTATATTCAAATAAACTAAATCTAATGTCAAAAACATAAAAAACTGATTTAATTTATGATAAGACAATAATTCTTAGTTAGAAGTAATTCCACGCAATTCTCGGATTCTTTTTTGCAGATTCTTTTCAACGCAAACATTAAATATATTTTAATCTATTTTTCTCTTTAAGATAAGTTACATATTCTTTGTTTGGTGTAATGTGTAATGTGTTTTGGCCTTGCTAATTCCCCTTCACTTGCTTTTTGTAGCTTTCGTTCAATCTTATGATAATGTCATTGGAATTCATTTTTTGCTCTTTTTCTGTTTTCAATGACTTTTATTGATCGGCTGTTCGGATGAATCAGATTTTGTTTTTCATACGCGATATCTCTTTGAAATCAGTTCTGAATATTTAGATAATTTTATCAACGATTGACTCGACATTAGCTAATGTCGAAGTGAACTGTGAACTGGAGCACAAAATTTATCAATACATAGGCTCTAAGACTAATGTATTGTTGAAGTAATTAAATTAGCCTTAGGTTCCAACACAAGAGAAAAACATTTTTTCTTACATTATATGATTTAGGCTTAAGAATGGAAATCATTAACAAAAGCATTATTATCTGTTCTGTCATTTGTGCTCAAAATTTATGCATTTAGTAGGGATTGCCTACGAGAGAGAGATTAGATCCACAACATCTTAAACCCCCTGAACTCCACATTTTGGCTCTAACTTTCTCTGAATTTTTGGCCGAATGTAAAATCTTTTTAAAATTTTGTGTTACTAAAAGGCCAAAAGTTTTTGTAGTATTTTTGTAGAAATTGCATAAATTTAACTAAATTAAGACTAAACTTTAATATAAATTTTGTTAAATTAACTTAATTTAACTTTATTTTAATTAAAATCCAGATAAAATGGGTTTTAATTGTGGTTTTTGAGTGCAAAATTATAAATTAAATCTAGTTGAAAATCAGCCATTTTGTTTTTGAATTAATTTTTATTTAGACCCTTTGGAGTTTTCCAAAAAATGAGTTACTTACCCCAACCCAATCCCCTGAACTGACAGACCCTGGCCAACCATAATTTTAGCAAATTTTCCTCAGACATATAACACATATTTTCCATTTCCATAATTTACTAAAAGTAATCATAATTTTTATTCAAATTTTACAAACCATTCGACAATTTGTGAAATAATATTGTAATCTTAAAAACTGATTAAATGTTTTGATATATGATATAATTTATGCGTTGAATATATTAATATAAATTAATTGTCAGATTTGAGATTAGTCTGTGTTTTGTTAGTCTTTTAATTGTATTCTCAAAGTTCGACAATATATTAAGAAAGCTATTAAGCAAAGAGTGAATGTCATAAAAACCAAATATCAAACTCTTTTTTCAATTATACGAAACCACTCTTTATTTGATCTATAATTAAAAACGTGAACCGAATATATAAAATAAAATTCAACATCAAATGGATATCTATTTTATTATTCAATTTGTAATTAGAAAAAATGCATTTATTTGTAACGAAAACAAATGTGATATTCAAAGCAATATTCAATTTAATTAATAACTTTCTCAACGTTTTCTTAGTCTTTCTTTTTTGTTGTTTTATATATTTCCAAATTTAATAATTATATATATTTTTCAACTAAATCTAATTTTCGCTATTTTTGTCTTTTATTTTCATTTATTTTACTAAACTTATTATATAACTGAAAATTGTTTTTCAGGTTTTGATTATTAGAATTTTGTTAAAATAATAAAATAATATATAATTTTTAATACAATATATGAAAGGTTTTATGGGATTTCGGAAACATATTTAGATATTTATTTTAAATAAAAATATTGATTTTAAATATATTTTTAAAGCAGATTTAAAAACTAATCCATCAGATTTTTAAGCATTTCGAATTTGTTAGAATCAAGCGAGAGCAATAAATAATTTATAATATTTATATTGATTTATACTTAAACACAAAACTTATATTTTTATATATTGTTTTAATAAATAAACTGTAAATTTGTTTATGGATAAAATTTTAGGAAATTTAAAAAATATTGATAAGCTATTAAATTACACAAAACTGAATTAATGACTACAAAAAGATTTTTCCAAATATTTTTTCTTATGCCTCCAGTGTATGAAAAATGGTTATAGAATTAAGAGGAAAGAGAAGTTTGATTTAAAATTTCAAATTTAATGGAATAAATATTTTTAGGGTTTCGAATGAAAGTCATTTCTAGAATTGAGAATATCGTAGAAATTGTTGCAAAAAGAGGCAAATGTTTAAAAGCAAAAGAATTTTTGGCCGACTTTTGTCAACGCATTGAGTCTATCGTCTATTGCTGTGAAGTGAGTTGAGAGCGATTTGTTAAAAATGACAATTATTTTATAAATTTAATATATACTCAAATCTATCCATTTTTGTAAAGTCATCACAATTTCACAATTTTTTTTGTTTCCAAATGCTTTGATTGGCTATAACCAGAAGAATAGTCGGATTCAAATAAATCACTTTCAACAACAACACTGAGCGACAGATACAGAGAGATTGTCGCAGTTTTACGAATTACATAATAAAAAATAATATTTCATTTGTCAGTCAATAGAATATTGAAAAAATTTACAAATATTTTGGGGAAACGACAAATGGATTTGAATTCAAGAGAAGAAAGTAATCAATATTAGGGAAGAAAAACATTTAAATATAATTTAAATATTTATTTTATTTTATTTGTTATAAATATAACAATTAATTATTACACTCTCAATTAAAGTATTATTAAAATATTAACAAGATATTAATTAAAGTTTTTAAATAAATACATTTTAAAAATAATAACATTAATTTTTTCAATTAAAATATTATTTTTAAATGTATTTTTTTAGTGTTATTTATAATTAATAAATAAATGATTTTAAATAATTAGTAATAATTTTTAAAATATTAATTTTATGCAGTTTTTGCTGCTTTTTGAGAATTGCTTTAAAAATCAATATGTCATTTAAAATTCAGCCTAACAAATATAGCATTTCAAATGTTGCACAATGACTTTTAAGCCTTAAGCATTATTTTTTAAATCTATTTTTTAGTTAGCATTAAATTTATGCAAAATTTGATTTTTAGGTTTTAATGCTGAAGCTGAAAAATAATTATCTTGTAGAGTTTTTATTATAAAAAATTCATTAACAATTAAAAATAGTTATAGATTATAGACTATAATTAAAATCGTGTTTTACCCGATAATAATAATATTTTATTTGTGTTAACAAAATGTAAAAATTAGTCAAAAAATAATCTATCTAAACTTAAAACAATTACTTTTTATATAAGATTGCTGTTTGTTTGAAGTGTATTTTGACACTGGCTTATAAGAGATGAACTGGTTCATTGATTATATGCAAATTCTTTTAATTATAATTTTTGTTATCTTTGTTTTCATGACATAATGTTTATATTTTAACAAAATATTTAAAATGTATATCAAATACTGGTATTAATTAGGTATTAGTATTATTCAAAATTGAATGCCTTTAAAGCAATTTGTATTCAGCCCTCTATTCAATGGATGGAATTTAAAGAGAATATTCAGCAAAACATTGTCTTTAGTCCAGACTTGGCTTTCATCGGCTTTAGTGTTGACTTCACTTTAAATCATTTCAAAAAGCGTTCACTTTTTTCTCATTATTGTCTGTAAATACAATCTGTTTTTAAAGAACAGAAAAACTAAAGTAAAGACTACTTTACGGTATTAGAAGTTTTATATATTGCGAAAATACAGGGGTTTTGGATGTGTTTAGAGAGGAAACGGTTAATCCTGAAGGGAATTAAAGGCATAAAAGAAGATTAATTATTGTTGGCATAACAGTAATGCGCGTTCGGCGCGGCTTTAGCTAACTGTGCGCTAACATTGAATTTATTATAACAATATATACTCTTCTCTCAGACGATAATTTACGGAATAATGTTACCGAAAATTATTAACTTTTTTTCCTATTTTAAGAGCAAATTCTATAAACACTTTATTATAAAACAATATTATATATAATATTCGTGTGTTTATGACAAATGATATTTTCGATCAGTTTTCTCTCTCACTCTTATCAGACATTTTACACAAACAACGAGAGCAACAAAAATCTTAATTTATTTTCAACAATAAATTCTTGTCAAAAGACCATTTGTTTTAGCATTTGATAAGATGTCGTCTTATGCCTGGAATTTAATTCTAATTATTATAATCACTACTGAATTAGCATTTCTTAGATAACACGAATTTTTCACGAATTACAACAATACGAAACACCATTTTGACGACAACAACACATTCCTTATCTTAAGAATATTGTGTTAGTTCTTACGTTAGAAGAAACCGTTCTTATGTTGAATTAATTAATATATTAATTAAATTACTTTTTTATTGTTAAATGTCTGTAACCGACAGATTCTCATTAATTTGTTTGTTTGACGAAATAAATGCATTTTACGGCAAAAAAGTTACTAAATATAGTTATTTTTTAATTTAAAAATAACAAATTAGTTAATTTAATAAATTATATAATCGATTATTATCTAAATGTTGTTGATAAAATAAATTTAATTTTCCATTTATATTCGCATTTACAATAAATTCCTTTGAAAAGCATTTTATTTATTGATTAATTTTTATGGCAAGGAATGGAATGGCAATGCATTTGCACAATATATGTGATTGCTCAAAATTAATTTCTTCTCTTAAACTCCAATTGCATTTTTATCTAATTTTTTCCTAAATAATGGTAACTGTTCTGCATTTGATTATATTATTCATCATTTTATTGTAGTTTTACCGCAAAATAATATTAATATTTTAAACATAATATATAATGCGTTTAGAGATATAAAGTTTCATCTTTCTTATGGCATGATTTGTTTGAAACAAAATATATATATGTGAGTCATATCTGTAGAGTCGCCGCAAGCTATTGAATAATGTGTTACTTCAGACAAATCTATCAAAACATTAGCAATACTGCACTTATATATATAATCTCTTCTCCTCTCCATTCCTCTCTCCATCTATTCTCTCTATTCTCTGTATTCTCTCTATTCTCAGCCGAATATTCTTCAGTAAATATTTAATATTTTATGTGTGTATAACCTATTGGTTTCTATAAATATCATATAATGTTTGCCATTACACTTGACAAAAATGTTGAATATTCTATAAAACTATCTTTTTTATTGTTTATCGTGAACAAAGAGCCAAGCTAATCATAAATTCTTAATCATTAATTTTAACTTGTAAATAAAAATATATTTTTTATTTAACAACTTTTTTTTGTTTTTATTATTTGAATTATTTTAAATTTATAATATTTTAGTAATAAAACCTTTAAAAAACTTTATTAATGATTTGTTTTTAATCATACATAGAGCTTATATAAATTATAATTAGTTATGTGATAAAG
>JAQIYC010000891.1:0-11118 GCA_034699545.1 Porobelba spinosa | reverse complement strand
ATTTTAACTGGATTTAAACTGAATTTAAACCGGATTTAAACTAGATTTAAACTAAATTAAGGCAATTAACTTGATTTAAACTAAATTAACTATTTATAGACTTGCTTTAAGTAAAATTAATTGAATTTAAACCGGATTTAACAACAATTTAACCTAAATTTAGTAAAATTTAGGAAAAAAGCGAAGGCGGCCGGCAAAATTTAAGGGGGGCGGTCCTCTCAGCTCCTCAAAATCATGGGGGGGGGATAGAGGCCAATTTTTCAATCCTGAGGGGGATGACGGGCTTATCCCCCCTTCGACATCCCTGATAAATACCCTGTAGAGAGTGAAAGGTATTCGCCCCACAAATGCACAAATGACTCATTTTTAATATTATTTGATATAAAAACAGATGCTATGACTCATTAGCTTGACTTCAGGTAAGCCTTGAAAATTCGGACAAACGATAGCTTTTGGATTATTTTTAAGGAAAATATTCAAAGTTTGGGACCACAAAAATTACACTGATGATAAGACTTTTATTAACGCAATAAACCATTAGAAAAAAAATTATTCTCCAGTGAATCACTTGCTGTTTGAATATAAACACATTTGAAATTCACTTTTTTGGGATAATTTTATCTCAATTTATTGTATCATAAAAATTATGTAATTATCAAACGGATTCATCTAAATGTCTGCAAAAGTTTTAAAAATGATTTTTTAATTATGAAAATATGGCTATCACTAGGAATTTAAGCAATAAATGCTAATATAATGCTAACTTAGTTTAAGTAATATTAGAAACAATTTAAATACCAATTAGGAAAAATGTCATTTTTAGAAAACTGGGTAGAAGTTGATGTGGAGACTACTTAAGGCATATGAAAGTTTATTTTTATCAAACATAAATCAAAGAACTCCCTTTTAAATTTGAGTAAATGACCTAGCTTGCAATGATTAAATTATTTTGTATCTATTGATCTAAAAAATTTTTAAATTCTGCGTTTTATACAAGTTTTATTAATTTTTATAAAGTTTATATATATTAACGCTTTATCAAAACAATGCAGAACCAATTGATAGCTTAAAATGCAATGCACTTCCATTACTCACATTCTCAACTGAAACAGGTAAACTAACAAAGCCACAAAAAGAATAATTCAATAATTAAAATGGATTAAATTAATCACTTACTTCCATACGAGATAAATATGATGATAAAAAGTGAGCAGGCACAATATAATTGCTGCATTTCTTTTACTGGTGTCTAAAAAACAAAAATGAGAGAAAGATGTGATTAAAATGTTATTTAAATTTGCTTTTAATTGGTATGAAGTTTAAGGTTATCTCAAAGCTATTAATTATAAGTAAAAAGCAATTGTAAGAACGAACACATCTTTGTGTCAATATTTCATAAGTCGCTGGAATTTTCTCTTTTAAGAAGCGCTTTCACTATATAATTGTTATAACGGTTTTGACGTGAATTGAATTCATAATCATTCAGAATATCATCACTTAATTAATTTTTAGTCTTTGCTTAATAGTTGACATTAAGTTATAAATCAATATATAAGTAAAATCGGCACAGGTTTGGTGTGGCTTACCCTAAACGGCTGAGCGCAACAAAGACTTCAATTATGAGAGTATGAGTCGAATTAATAAAACATTTAAAAAATTAATCCAAATTTGATTCGATAGCAAAGACACGCTTTTAAACTAATTTATTGATAAATTGAATCAAAATTCAGAAAATTGTTGTCAATAAACATCCGGTAAAAGACATTATATCTTAAGAACATAAAAGAACATAAGTTTTAAATATATTCCAAAGTCTACTAAAAATAATAAACATTAAAATCAAATGTTTTGGCTTAACATCGAAAAGGAACTGTTGAGACGAAAAACTTTATATATATATTTATAGCTTATTATTAGATTTTAATTTAAAAGTCGTAATGCATTCGGTGTTTGAAAGCAATAACAAAATACAGTTCTCTCTCGCAATCCCTCTCTCCTCTCATACACTGTATAATAGGGCGAAAAAGCGAATGTTTGACTCGATGTGTGACTTGAGCTCACCTGCACTTCTGCAGCCAATTCTCTCAGTTATACCTGTGAGTGAAGATCAGAGGAACAGTTGATTGCCCTTCGATTGCCTCTCATCCCTCCACTCAAAACCTGCTCCAAACTCCTCCCCCGAAGGCATTTGGCGTAGAATTGAAGCTAATCTACAAATTATGTGAACGACGAGAGCCGGAGAGCCACAGATCCGAAGACTTTTACTTTTCTTTTTAGACTCTAATTGTTAATTATAGAAATCCATTGGCGATCAGCCCTTGTTATTAAAGTTTTATTTATCGGACGCGAAATATATACTGCGCTCTGACCCCTGACCCCTCATCACTCTTCCGAAACATATTTCGCAGAATTAAGACCAGAGATAGTCTCGAAGTCTCAATCGTTTCGATATTTCCCAAACTATTCTAAACATTAATTTCATAGTTTATGAAAGCTTTTTGTTTTAAATTTTTTTCAAACTTTCAAAGGCTTGACATTTATGTACAGATATTGTACAGTAAATCTCGGCTCAAAAATATAACTTAGAATTACTTTTATTACACATTTTTGCTTTTGAATTCAGTAAACTTGAGACAGGCTTTGCGTGAGTGAAGAGTGAGAGAGTGAGTGAGTGAGAGAGAGAGAGAGAGAGAGAGAGAGAGAGAGAGAGACAAATATGAGAAATAAATTTTTCGAAAAGTTATTTGAGATTTGAGTCGAAATTAGGGAAAACTTCAATTTGTGTTTTGTTGAAAATTTTTTGTTGTTTTTATTTTTAGTGCTTTTATACACAAAACGTGATTTTATTTTTACTTTTTTTTCTCTCTCGTTGTAATGGAGACAAAAAATGTTTTATTGGGATATTATGATATAACAGGTGAACGACATGTCGATGTCGGGTGCAGTTCATACAACAACAAAAAGAGACAAAAATTTATTCTTTGATTCAGATTTGTTTCGAATTGACTGATTCGAGAGATCGATGAATAGATTTGCAATTCATATAAAAACACCAAAACTGCAGTCAATTTTCAAAAGTAATAAATAAAAACAAAATTTATATAAATATTAAAATTTCAAAAAACAAAAAATTTGGTAAAATATTAATCACAAGAAACAAAATATAGAGTAATTAGCAAAATTTCACCAAGAGCACTAATAAAACGCTTTTATCAGTTAAATCAAATATCCCCAACGCCTAGACTCCCTTCCCCTCCCAACCTGTGTATCAAATATCGTGATATAGTTTTGGAATTTTTTCAATACATTTAAAAATATGTGCGAAAACTCATCAGTCATATCGTGAAAAAATATAGTTCAGAAATATGTACAATAAGTCCTAATCTAAACAAAGCTAACTCTACATCATTAGCCAGCAGAGCGAGAACTGATCCAGCACTGATCCATCACAATTTTGCAGACTAGGGCGGGTTAATATTGATGCGGAGAGTTTTGAGTTTATTATTATTTTTTAATTTAGTTCGAAATGTCATAATTTCATTCTCTTCTTCTTTTTTTTCATCGCGTTTCGCAAATTTCAAATAACATTAAAATTTGTGTTCATTTTTGCAAATTTTAACATTTTATTAAAAACCCATTTTTTCGGTTTAACTAATATCTCGAAAACGTTTTTTCTTCAAATTTATGTCATTTTGTTTGACTGATTCTAATCTATTTAATATGTTTTTTACAACAAAACCTTTTTTCTTAATAAAGTTATAAAAAATTTTCAATAAAAAAAGCATTTGTTTAAACAATGGATTAAACAATGATTTTATGAAAATTGATTGCATATTAAACGACTGGTTCGGTCGACAAATCAAAACCCAATTATTAATTTATAATTTGTTCAATAAATCATAACTTTTATTGTATAAACATTTTGTAAAAGCACTAAATCATAGCATTAGGAAAGTATTGAATAATTAATTGGGTTATCATTTAGTGGTTTAATTGAATAAAATAATAAAAATTTCATTTTTTACATTCAAATTGAGATAATTATTATAATATTTATTAAAATAAATAAAAAACTAAAAAATTTAAATATCGTTTTCGACTTAACTTTTCTCTCAAATCACTGCTAACTTCAAACATATGAGAAAAATCTGAAATTTTGTCTCTTTTTCTATTTATCTGTTTATTTATTTTTATTAATTTAATTTTTATTTTTCTTTATCGCAAAGCTTTCGGGAAAAATATAATCAAGAGATCAAAAAACATTTTAAAAACTAAAAAACTCTTATTTCAATTCAACTAAAAATATTGATTTGAAATAACTTTGAAAATTACTAACAAATTAGTATTAATTAAGATTCACATGAGAAGCGATAAACGTCTATAAAAAAACTTATTTTTTAATCAGTAAATACAAAAAAAGTACTTTTATTCCGATAAACGAAATATTTTGTAAATTAATATTTGAGTTAATCTTTTTTTATTTAATTAGCAATTCTTAAGCAAAAACACTATTTAAAGGAAGAAATTTCACATATATTTCTGACGGATTCTCACGTATTCTTAGCGTTAATTCCGAGAATCAGTTGAAAATTCGGAAAAGATATTGATTAGAAATATCTATTTAAAAAAGTATTTTAAGTCAATACAAGTAAATCCTGTTTAAGAAGATTTCTAAAACACATCCGATAAAACAGTTCAATAGAAAAAGACAACTAAATATAAAAAAATTGTATATAAGAAAAAACATTAAAAATATTGTTTGAATTGGAAAATCCTAAGCTGTCTGTCCTGTCATACAAATGAAAAGCCAATTCACTTATGAAAACATAATTCAGTCATGAAATCTACTTTTGAATGGATGGGCAGAACAATCATCTCATTATAGGGGAAGGGTTGATATGGAATACCAGAAGACGGTATATACAGGTATTTGTAAAACAATATTACAATAAATATTCAAATAAAGGTCAAATTGTAAAGAAATTAATTTATTATTTATGTTTATTTGCATTAATTTCATTGTTATAAACGCAGAGTTAGTTAGAAATGATTAATGCGATTGAAAAAACATTTATAACTATAAAATGTTTAGAGATATAGAAACGGCATTAAAGACATTCTTAAATTCATACAATTCGTATACATAAAGAAAATATAAATAAAATTAATAGTCTTTCACACAAAACAACATTTATGTGTATTTTAGCCGAAAACTGACAACAAGTTTAGCAGCAAAAGGAAAAAAGTTTTTTTTCAAAACCAAACTATTAATTATATCAAAAAACATTCACAAAAGCCAACAAAAAAAAATCTAAAGTTAATATTTTAATACAAATATGTCTTTACTTTATCTTCAAATACAAGTTTGTATAATACATATGTATTTATAAAAGTTTCAGATTCTCACTGTCAGTATGAATGTCAGTGGTCTTGAAAATAAAGATATTTTATTAACAGAAAATTAAAATAAGAAAAAAATAATATTATGTTTGGAAATCAAACATAAAACTCAGAAATGGGTTTCGAAATGGGAGTCAAAAACTCAGTCAAATATTTATCACTTTTTTGATAAGTTTGGAAACATTTGCATAAATTTTAATTCCCAAACAAACTGTTAAGTAGAGACAGGTTTTGGATATTAAGTCAAAAAATTAAAATATAAAATACAAAAAAATATGAGCGAACGCACAGTAGTAGTAATTATTGTCAAAACGAGCAAAAAAGGCTCAAATTTAGCGAAAGGTAAAGCAAACAAAAATTTCAAAAATCAAATCAAATAAAAAAAACGTCGACTCTCTCTCTCCACACTCGCGGCGCCATCAGCTCCGGGTAAAAGAAAGAGTCCCTAAAACCGCTCACGTCTTGAGCGGGGATAAGCACTTCTATTTGCCATTCAATTGACAATTCACTACTCAATACCAAATTATATAATACAGTATTTTATTTTTGCTCATCATTTCTTCATTTGGTTGTTACAGCTATTGTATGGGAAAGTCTGTTCGGATTTGTAGTATTTTTTCTCTCTCTTTCTCTCTCAGGTCTTATTATATTCGACTTTTTTGTATTTTGATGATGAGATTTGATTCATGGCTTACTCCGCCCTTACTTTAGAGCCCATACATAATGGGCTTTAATATACAATATATATGTATTCGTAAAATAAAAGAATAAATATAAGAATGAATAAAAAAAAGTATTTTAACTGAATCTTCATATCTGTGTTGTGTTCACAAGACTGACTGATTGAATGAGTGAATGAAAAAAACTGATGGCATATAAAACGACAATCAAATTGAATGTAAAAAATATATAAATTGAAAACTAAGAGAAGAAAAATCAAATCAACTTTTTATCTCAAATCCAATAACGGGTTTTCGGGCAAAACTATTCAATCTCTACAATAGATAACAAAATGTGTGCTTTACTGGTGAAACAAAAAATGTTTTAAAACGTATTAAATGTTGAAAAAAGAGCTAAAATAAAAATATTTTCAATTTAGGTGACTGACCCACCAGAACAGTGTACTAAAGGGGCTATCAATTTGATGTCAAACCACGATATATACGATACATACAATTAGATCGCGAATTGCGAATCAAATAAATAAAAAGGAGAGAGAATTAGGATTTTTAGTTTTTATTTCAGTGCTATATCCAGATAACAAAAAATTTAATTATCTTTTTATATCCGTATTTATAGTCAATATATTTATAACTTTATATAATTTTTTAAAGTTAAGCCATTGGCACAACAGGTGAATCACATTATGATTGGATTTTTGTCTTACTTTTAAACATAATTCGCTGAATATTATCTATTAGTGAATGTATGCGCGCCTTAAGAATCAACAAAAAATACATATTAACTAAATCCCAAACACAATATAAATGTTAATATAATTGGAGAACGTGTTCAGACAATTATGTAAATGCAGTCAATAATCACGTATTTGTGATTATATAAGAATTATTTCACAAAAATTTCTATTAAATTATGTAAAGACTTATCAATTGTAGTCATCTGTAAGCAAGAGATGGTAGGGATAGAGGAGAGAGAGAGGGAGAGAGAGAGGGTGTGAAACAACATTTTCATATTAGAAACGAATCATAAGTTTATTTCGTGCATTGTTTTAGTCTTTTTTATGGAATTGAAATGAAGAGGTTATGGATTGGGTGTGAGAGGTGTGGATCGGGTTTGCGATCATCGCTCAACAGATCCGGAGAATATGTGGCGAAGTATAAGACCTCGGATTCAAATATATAGCACAAAACGATAAATTATATAAAACTGAACTCAAAAATCGAAAGTAATGTTTCAAACAAAACAAAACAAAAACAATATTTAGGTAGAAATTAATGGAACGGAAGACACCTACCTGGGCGAAGAGCACTGGAATAATTATATTTTTTTAAACTTAATTCTCATTTTATAAAATCAAATGAACGCCTGATTTGGGATTAAAAGTAAAATCTTCAAAAAACCAAAAATTACTTTAAATAAAATAAAAATTTATTTATAATTTATGTCATTAGAAAGATATTCTCGAAATAGCAAAAAGAGATTTAATTCAATTCTAATCAAAACTTAAATTTCCAATTCATTCATAACCACAAAAAATAACATTGAATGAAATTCAAAGGCCCAGAAGAAAAGTAATAATAATAATAATAAACATAAATATAATAATAATTATATACAGTACAACAAAACAGCGAAATATTCTGTTAGGCATTGAATATACAGTATATAACAAATCAATGTTTTATGTGTGAAAAACTCATCTGAATTCTCGAACAAATAATTTAATGAACTTTTAATAAACATTATTATTAGAGTAGAAACAGAAAGAGAGAATTTGTTACACAAATAAAATGCTAATATATGTACAGCGTATACATCAGCGCATATCTAAAATTGCAATTTTCTTTACAGCGCCAGAGGTTAAGGGAGTGGTTCGACTCACACTATCTGTTCAATACATTTCTCATAAGTACTTCTCGTAAAGAGATTTCATGTCTTTTCTCTCACTAACCATAAGAATGACCTTAATTTCGAAGCAGATCTACATTTAATAGAAAACAGTTTAAGAGGTGGTCGTCGGCCGACACCTGTTGTGGGCATTGATTGATGGACGAGCTTTGCTCACAATATCGAGTATCAGAGTATCCGTACAAACTTTAATGTGCAAGCTTATTTTCATACTACATGCTCTTCCCATTCACTCTTTTTAAAACAACTAAATAAAAGCTTTTTTCTGTTTTCAATGCAATATTAAAATTTTCTTTTACTCGTATTTAATAAATTATAACATTTTTTTTGTTCTGACTTTCAATCGACTTATTCGATACCAAAGATAATTTGTGGCCTTATCTCGATTTTAAAGTAAAACAAAAAACAAAATAAAGTTTTAAATTTCGTCATTGCGTTCAAACAAATAAAATGCGTTTCAAAAGAGTTTAAAATTTAATTTTTTATATATTAAATAAAACAATAAAATTATGATTAATATCAGCAGAAAAAAACATTTAATGAATGCATAGAACAAAGTGTAGAAAATCTTTTAATGAATGAAATGAAAAATTCGTTTTTATAAATAATATTAGGGTTTGTCACTAAAAAAGCTAAATATGAATTAAATGCGAAATTATTTATATATTAATATTAAAAAGTTATTTAATAATAAAGTTAATTAGTAGTGGTTTTTGTGCTGAACACGAAAGATAAGGTGTTTTTCTGCTCCGTCTGTACGTCTGTACGTCTGTCTGAGTCGAGAAGTCATACAATATTTTTCGAGACTTTTTCTTACAGTTCACTAATGTGTTCATAAATAATTGGGCGCAGAATAATAGGGCGTTTTTACTCTATTCGGCTGTTGGGCCGGAAACTGATATTTTACTAAAAACTTTTTCGACGGACCACACCTCACACCGGAATGTTGTGGCTCTGGTGCTGCTCCGAACACCCAGTTATGCGATAGTTAGCGATAGACTACCACTAATAGACTGTATACTCAATGTATACTTATATAAAGTTCGTTCAATCCTTAGACTATTTGCTTTTGTGGTTTAAAAATATTTGTAATTTTTTGGAAATTAATTTTTTTAATTAAATTATTTATCAAATTTCAAAATAATATCTAAATTTTAAAAACAATTTCTTCTGGTTTTTGGGTTAAGAATAAATATTTTTTTAAAATTAAATTTTTATTTGAACTGATTTTTCGCAAATTTATCGAATCGAACAAAATTTTATTTATTTGTTGTATTAATTCACACTTTATTTCATTCGAGAAAATTATTTATTACTAAAATTTATTTTTCACTGAATATCGAGAATTAATTTAGTTTTGGATCAAATAAAAAGAAAACGAATAATAAATTATTCGGTTATTCAATAAAAAAATATATAAAAAAATAAAATGAAACAAAATTTCTAATTTGGATAACAAGGATAGTGTAAACGTACAAGCTAGTTATTTATATGTTGCAAACAACATTATTTCAAATTTACAATTAACTAAAAACATACGCAGCATGGTCAATGACCATTTGTTCAAAGTAAGAAATAAATGCAATTGACTAAAATGTACAAAGGTACTTACAATTATATTAATGGTTAAAAACCCAACCCTTCCTAAAGGGTAATCAATGACATAATTATATTTTTCCAAAAATTCATTGCATTTGTATTTAAATATTAATCGACTCTACCCTTCAAGCCATTGTAAATAATACCCGACTAAGTTTATATTTAATTGTAGCATGGTATCATTATGTAAAATACAATTTTATACAAATGCTAAACTCTGAATATACAATGTATGTGTAATATCTAATTGATTTAATAAATAATAAAAATAAATAATATTTATAAATTTGTAATTTATGTATTTTTAAATTTTTCTGACAATTCAACACATTTTTTTAAATGTAAAAAATGTTTTCAATATTTGAATCATTCAAAGTCTAAAACAATTTTTCGAATCAATTTTTCATTAAATTTTCTATAATTTATACCAAAAATAAAAACTATAATAAAAAAGCAAAAGAAATATTCAAATGAATAAAAATTTTAAAAATATTAATCACATAATAAATATGTGACAAAAAATTTATCAGATATTTAAAAATTGAAATTTAATATTAAATATCTTTTAAATGATATAATCTTTTCAATTGAAATCATTGTTAATTCGCATTAAAAACAAACAAAATTTCAATTCAATTGAAATAAAATAATTTATTAAATACAAAAAATCTTAATTCATTCAATTAGTAAGTATTAAATCACTTGAAAATAAAGTAAAACAAAATATAATAAGATTTTAATGCGATTTATGTGTATTAAGAGAGAAAAGCAATTAATTAATTGTAAACCAAAAACAAAATTAATTTAATATAAAAACAAATTGTTTTATCAATAAATTGAAATTATATTCATTTGTAGTAAATATAAAATAATAAACTGTAAGAGCGCTGGTAGTGAACAGCACAGGCAGGTATCAGCAGATCAATCAAATATTGTATTTTTATTCAATAATAATTCGGGAAATTATTTTTTATGTTTACATATTAAGCAAATAATTAATTTAATTCATATAACAATAATTACTCGATTGAAAAATAAAAGGAAAATATTATTCTCAATATTCATGACAAATGAGACAATTGAATGGAAAAACTATTTCATAGAATAAATAAAACAATTTATAAATCAAAAGACAATCCATTGGAAACAAAAATGTTTAGTAATTCTGATGTTATGCCAAAAATCTATAAGTAATTCAATATATAATTAGCTGCATATGAGTGGAAATTTTAAAATTTTTGATTCTATTACTAAAATAACATCTTTTTGTTAACCAAACTAATTAAGCAAAACTTTTTTTGTTATTTGTTTGATCTGATACTCAATTGAAATAAATGTTTTTGAGATTAGATATTAAGCAAACATATTGAGTGACACAACTGTTCACAAATTGTTGTATTTCACCGAAACATCAATAATAATAAAATTAACTTTTTTTCAAATTCTAATTTATAACTTTAAACTATATTTCAAAAGCAATAAAATTAATTAATTTAAATATAAAACTTAGCAAAAGCACAAAATTAAATA
>JAQIYC010000890.1:0-11122 GCA_034699545.1 Porobelba spinosa | reverse complement strand
CCCCCCCCCCCCCCCCCCCCCCCCCCGAGCGAATTGATATACATTTTTTTCAAAAAGTATTAAAAACTATAATTAATCCAGCTAATTAAATTCATTTTTAATCATTTGCGCGCACTTCTCGCCGACCAGTATTGAGGGGGCGTTTGGATTACCTTTCGGTAATTCCGGAAATACAGATGAGTCACAAACGCGTAAATTACGCACATATTTCACCCGAAGATATGGGTCGACGACTACATCGGATGTATTAATTGCACCGATTCTACTGCCGCTATCGTGATTCGATGTCGAAGTAAATCGACTTAAATAGCATTTAATGTCTTCAATGCACTCATAGATCGGTTTATTCGGACATTCGGGACAACCAAAGGATGCAAACGACGGAATGTCTAAGTATTGAGATATTGACGTATTTTAAATAAATTTCAAAATAAATTGAAAGCTTTCGATGTAATCGATGTAGTCGTGCGGATGAGTTAAGAATTTTGGGTCAATGAGTGGCGGAACCAATGGATTGGTTGACTGCAAGCGCATAGTTCCGCGACTGCCTGTGCGAACGATATGCATAATATTGATTATACGGTTAGTTATTGTTTTAAAGTAGAAATAACCATTTGACCAGGCGTGGTTTCGTTTGGATTTAGTATTAAAATATAGAACGCCCCTGGGCATTTGCGATAGTGAACCCTTTTTGTTGAAATACAATTGAGGCAACTGTTGGACATTGAGTTGTGGCTCAGTTTCCAATAAATTTCGCTTAAAGACTAAATTCAATTCAAGCGACGGATGGTTTACAAAGTTGTCGCCAACCGATTGGTCTTATATTACAGAAATTCTTAAAAAGTTTAAATGATATTTCGGTACAATTCCGGACAACATTAGAATTTGCGGCGAAAGTAATGGACCCAAACATTGGATAAAGTTTTTAAATTTAAATTTAATTTTAAAGAAATTTTGAATTACCGACAGATATGACGACCTCTTTATCGGCGAATACTTTATACGATTTGCTATTCTTTATGAACTCAACGCCAATAGCAGTCAAACCATTGAACAGTATTTTAACGACAAGTGCTTTCGTCAGAATGTGTAGGTTTTCCGGATGTGGGTTCGGGTCGACGTATGCGTTGCCGGTGCTCGACCTCAACCCGTTTGAATCAATAGTAAAATTGAAGGTCTGATTGGTTTCCTTTAAATCAATTTCTTTAACTCCCAACTCATTGTAGGCTTATTTAAAAATCTAAAAAGTTTCGGCAAATTAGTCAGAGTCGACACCTGCACCGGACCACTAGTGCCGTGAAAGCCCGGGTTGTGTCTGACAATCGTCCGTATTGATTGAATTTTTTAAAATACGGCAAAACCTCTGCATAACTCCAACCCTCCGCACCGTATGTATTGACCCAATTATCGAAATCACGTCTATTTTCTCTGTTGTAAAATATGTGATTATGGGCTGAACTGCCGCCTAATGTCTTTCTCAAAATTAAAAAATCAATGAATATCAGGAGTAAATCATATTTAGACGGAATATGTTCTTAATCTATTATATATTTGAAGAAAATTTGTCTCACGTTCGCCTCGCCAGCGCAATTTTTAGAAAGTGTTAGACATTAGCGCCCTCTTGCGGGTTAATGTTCTAGTATATATATATTTGAAGAAAATTTCAGTCGTGAACGAGCTCCTCGCCACAGCAATTCATAAAAAGGGTTAGACATTAGCGCCCTCTTGCGGGTTAATGTTCTAGTTATATATATTTTTTAACTTTATTTCAGTGAACGAACTCCTCGCCACAGCAATTCATAAGTGTTAGAGTTAGACATTAGCGCCCTCTTGCGGGTTAATGTTCTAGTTGTGAATATTTCGACAATAAATTTATTTCAATCTTTAAACTGTACTCTAATAACCCGGATATTAGTAATAACTCGAATAAGAAATATATGAAATAAAATTTTAAGATTTAACTAATTCACGCGCCAAATGTTTTGTATTTATAAATTATCTATATTATAACCAGTACTCCAATCACACTCGAACGTCATTGTAGCCTCGCTCACATTTTAAACAATATATTCTGCATGAATTCATTATTTCGATTTAGATTTCAATTCTGCAGTTAATTGGTTTTAAAAGTTTGTCAAAAATTATAATTTACATTAGAAAAACTTTTAAAACCAATTAACTGCAGAATTGAAATCTAAATCGAAATAATGAATTGATGCAGAATATATGGTTTAAAGTGTGAGCGTGTCTACAATGACGTTCGAGTGTGATTGGAGTACTGATTATAACTAGAGCTGAGAAAAAATGGCTAAAAACTTTTAATTGTTTCACAAGATCAATTTTAATAATTAAATTAAGTGCGAGATCGAAACTCTAGAATTTGATTTTTAGTCTAAAATAGATCTAATATTGAATTAACATTTATTTAGTTTATTTTATTGATTTTTATTTAGAAATTATCAATTGTTTTAGTTTTATTTTATACTGAATTGCAAATTCTAAAGTTTAGATCTCGCACTTAATTTGATTATTAAAATTGATCTCGTGAAACAATTTAAAGTTTTCAGCCATTTTTTTCTCAGCTCTGATTATAACCAAACATAATAATTATATTTTTAAAATTTATTAAATTAAAGTAATCTCTTAAGTATTACAAAACAGTTGGCGCGTGAATTGATTTAAATCTAAATATTTTATTCGAAATATTTTTTATTAGAGATCAGATTAGAGATTGAAATTGTTTGCAGAAATATATTCAAAATTTAAGATACATTTCATCAAAATATGAAAATTATTTTCATTTGTATATTAGGTCTGAAATATAATATTTAGAAAAATGAATTCAAAATAAATTAATATATTTTTCAAACCATAGCATCGATGGTATGTCCGATGTTTTTAATTGCAAAGACAAGTGATTTTTGTCAGACATTCGCCGAAAACAACTTTACGATTGATTTTGCGTTCAATAAATTAGACAAACCTTTGGACATCAAACCCAGTCTTTACCTCATTATAGGCGACAAGTATTGGCGGATTAGAGACAATGAAAAGGATTTGCTTTCAATCGACAGTTCAATGAATTTGAGTCAAAACTTAGGCCAAGAATACAGAACTGGATTTCATTTGGAAACAAAAGTTTACACTTATTATCGGTTTATGAAAGTAATTATGATTTTATAGTTGAAAACTAAACAAATTTTAATATTTTTATTAAATATTTATTAGAAAAGCGATAACTCATTGGATTTGTTAGAATTGCGAGAATCAGAGCTCGGATTGAATGTTAAGAATATGAATATAAGAATACCTTTGAGTCAATACTTCGGTAATGATTTGCAGACATTAGTGTCCGTTCACTACAATGAGTGGAAAATCTGTTTTTTGAAACAAAAGTCGGAATCGATTCCAAGAATTAGTCGAAGATATGATTGTTTTGATTACGGCTTCAAATCGAACGAAACAACGAAACAAATCGAAACTGAATTGAAAGTAAGTCTAAGTAAACCGAAACCATTCCATCCAATCAGTGAAGGCTTACGAGTCATTGGATTTCTCGGACCTATGCCTTCGCCCGAAGAATATCTGATTCTCTATATCGAAGACAAAGAACTCAAATGGTGTCGAAGTCGGGGAAGGCTTTTCAGTCGAGAGGTTTGACTAAACTTTAATAAAAATTAGTTAATTATTTAATTAATTATTAATTGAATTGAATAAAACTTTCCAAACATCTAGTGCTCCGAAAATATATTGCATTCATTGGTTAATTGCAAACATTTCGAGAACATTGACACTAAGCCCGACCCGACTGACACCCAATTGAAGGTAATTATAGTCCTTCTTCTGGTGCTCTCAATCATACTCTTGATTGCAATTGCATTCATGTTTCGAAAGTTAAGAGAAAATGGAAACTCAGTTTCGACCTATAGTTTCGGTAATTGAATAAATGATTATTTATTTTAAATATTATTTAATTAATTAAAATTTGATTTTTATTTTGATAATTAGCTACAAAACAATCGAAATGATTGGGTTTTTATTTAATTTGATTTTAAATTTGATTTATTTCGTATTAATTTATATCGTTTTTAAACTAAATTCTATTCATATTCTTATTATAAAAGTTTTTATTTCAAATAAAAAACTATTTTAAAATAATTAAAATATTTTATTTATAAAATTTGAAACGTTTTGTTAAATTTATTACTTAATAATAAAGACGTGCAAAAGGGAAGTCCATTATCTCCTTCTAAATTCAAAAAAATTTATATCATAACCAGAGAGGGAATCACAGGGTTGGCCAATGGAAAAACCCAGGTCTGCAACTTCCACCCCTCCCCCTCCCCGGAGAAAAAATTTGTCTTTTGAAATTTTATTTCGAAAACATTAGTGAAATAATAAAATAACTAAAATTAAATCTTTACATTAAAATTATGAAAAAATTTAATTTTAAATAAAAATTTTTAAAAAAGATTCAATGTTTCAAATGCTTTAAAGTTTTAAAAGTCTTAAAAGTTTTAATAATTCTTTGATTTGTTTGCCATCTGTCGTCGACTTCTCAATACATATCTCAATGTTTACAACATTTGTCACATGTTTTCAATGTTTACGAAATTCAGGCATTGATTGATGTTTTGATTGTATTTTTAATAATAATTACAATTAATTCTAAAATAATTAAAATAAAGTAACGAAAAGTTGATTCAAGTGTTGCCACAAAAACAGTTGACTTTAATCTAGACTTTAGTTGTATTTCAAAGATATTGTGTTTGAAAACTCGTTTCAATCGTTTGTTTTGATTTGAAATATGTCTTCAAATATGAGAACAAAAAGACAATTAAGAAGTGATTCCCGAACCGACACCTCTTCGGTCGACACTTTCGAGTCTAGTTCTATCGGTTTGGCATTCGATGGACAACAGAGTCCTATCGAACGGGTATTTCAATTGATTTCTATTTATTAACCGTTTATTCAATCATTAATTGCTATTCTCTTCGCACCGATAGATCAAATCGATTGCAATCGGAAGCGCTTCGAGAGGTTTGACTGCAAGTGATGTAAGTTTTGGTCATTTATTAACTTATTTTACATTAAAATGTTATTTAAATAAATTTTTCAAATAATAGTTCAAAAGTGAGTTAAGAAGTGATTCCGAAAAGAGCCGATCGTTTGACAGATTCGGCGACGACTTATGCGAAGAGATATTACAGTATTTGTCGTTTGAAGACTCGTTTCGCTTCGAATTGGTGTCCAAACAGTTCCAGAGGTCTGTCCATCAGAAGACATATGAACTCAATATAAACCGACAATTATTTGATAAAATGCTTATCAATAGAAGTGAAAAAAGTATTTACAAATTATTTGATTTAATATTAAAAAAGTGTCGAAATATTAATTCAATTCAATTCTCAGAATTTTATTATAATTTACATAATTTTAATCAAATGTTTGACTCAATTATAAAATATTCGCGAAATTTAACTGAAATCCGGTTTTCATTCATTTGTTTAAATGACAAAACGTTTGACAAGTTTTGCCAAAAATTTTCTAAAAGTTTAAAATCTATTTGTATTTACGATATGTACGACAATATCAGTTCAATACAAATGAGTCTAAAAATGTGCGAAAACTTACGACAAATAACTGTTTATGGAATGAGTTTTTCGACAGTTTTTATAAATAATAATAATTTGGTTTTTGGGAACAAATTGACGAAAATTAGATTCAATTATACGAACGAAGACTTAATTGGATTTCAATTATTGGTCGAAACGAATAAAAAGAGTTTAAAAAGTATTTGCGTTTATATCCAATGGATTAACGAAAACTCATTGAAGGGATTAGTGAATGGATTGACACAAATGTCGGAATTAATTCAATTGAAGTTATATTCGATGTCTTCTATGAATGGCATTCAAGTGAATCAATTCAAACAAATTGGTATAAACTGTAAAAAATTAAAAGCATTTTCATTACAATTGAAACTAATTTCTGAGAAAGAATTGAAAGAAATATTGGAAACAATTAGTAATTGTTTTAAACGCTTGAATCGATTGGAATTGGGTTTCGAATTAGATTTTTATTTTAAATTATTGAACGAATCGTTTAGTGAATTAAAACAATTAACGCATTTATCGATTCATTCGTCTTATTGTAACGATTGTATAAACGACTCGTTCTTCACATCAATTGACACACATTTACCAAAACTTCAATATTTGTCGATATCTTCTGCAAACATAACAGACATTGCATTGAATTCATTGAAAAAACTATCAAAACTACAATCGATTCGAATTATAGGCAATTCATATGCAATAAGCGATTCATCTGTTTTTGATTTGATTACTAATTGCAAGAAAATAAAAAACGTTTCGATTTATTAGAATATAATTGCATTCAAACATTTAAAACGAAATGTTATTCATATTCCTATTCATAACTATTATTATATAATATTTTAAATTGCTTATTTTTATATATCATTAATAAAAGTTTTTCAATATATTATAATTTATAATAAAAATAGTTTTTAATTATTAAAAAATAATTTATTAAATTTTATTTTTTGATAAATTTATTGATAACACAAATAATTAATTCACAGAATATCGCCGAAAGAGTGTTATATAAACGCAATAATTGAGAAGTAATTCAATGAAAGCTATGATTCAATGACTTCAATGATTTGATCCATTGGTGCGAAGAGAATAGGAATTAATTATTGAATTCATTGAATCAACGGATTGTAAATACATATCAATTGTATTATCCGTTCGATAGGACTCTGTTTTCTCACTTATGTTAAACCCAATGAACTTAAGAAGTCTTTAAATTGAATGTGAGTTCTATTAGTGCCAAACCCGGACTCATTCAATGCCTGAGCAGTGGCTGCACTTCGATCGACAATCTGTTCGCTCATCTCAATCACCACTTCATTCAGATCAGTCGGAAAGCCGTTCACTGAAAGAATTTCTTAGTTCTTAATGTTTTAATATTTTTTATTAATTTAAAATTTATTTTAATTGAAATAAAAAAATTTTATAATGAAAATAGAAATAGAATTTAGTTTCAAAAGAAATATAAATGAATTCGTAATAAATATTTAAAATTGCACTCAAATTGAAAATAACACAAATATTATAAACCAATCGATTCGTTCGTTTTGTATCTAATTATTAAAATAGAAATAAAATACAATTAATTGAATTATATTTGAAATCAATACTAATTGAGTCAATACTTTGACTTTTCTCGAAACCCTTTTCTCGTTTTGGTCTGAATTTCCAGAAATAGAGTTCAAATGCAATCAATAGTCCGATTCCGAGCACTAGTAGAAGGACTAGAACTACAATCCAATTAATCGATTTGGTGTCGATCGGGTCTTTAGGTTTGGTGTCGATTAGGTCTGGTTTGCAATCAATCAATAAATGCAATGTATTTTCGGAGCACTGAATGAGTGAAAAGTTATATTCAATTAAATTAATAATAATTTAAATTTCAAATTAAAATTGAGTCAAACCTCTCGACTGAAAAGTCTTCCCCGACTTCGACACCATTTGAGTGCTTTGTCTTCGATATAGAGAATCAGATATTCTTCGGTCCAAGGAATAGGTCCGAGAAATCCAATGACTCGTAAGCCTTCACTGATTGGATGGAATGGTTTCGGTTTACTTAGACTTACTTTCAATTCAGTTTCGATTTGTTTCGTTGTTTCGTTCGAATGGAAGTCGAAATCAATTGAAAAACGAATTGGAATCGATTCCGACTTTTGTCTCAAAAAACAGATTTTCCACTCATTGTAGTGAACCGACACTAATGGCTGCGAATCGTTACCGAAGTATTGACTCAAAGGTATAGTTATATTCATATTCTTAACATTCAATCCGAGCTCTGATTCCCACAATTCTAACAAATCCAATGAGTTTTCGCTTTTCTAATAATTAATATTTAATTATTGTTCAGATATTGAAATATAAATCCCATTTACTTTCATAAACCGGTACTTATAGTGATGTCTCGGATGTAAATGAAATCCAGTTCTATATTCTTGGCCTAAGTTTTGACTCAAATTCATTGAATTGTCGATTGAAAGCAAATTCTTTTTGTTGTCTCTAATCCGCCAATACTTGTCGCCTATAATGAGGTAAAGACTGGATCTCCAGTCATAAGATTTGTGCAATTTATTGAACGCAATATCAATCGTATAGTTATTTTCGGCGAATGACTGACAAAAATCAGTTGTATTTCCAATCGAAAGCATTGGACATACGATCGATGCTATGGTTTGGAAATATATTTTTTATTTGAATTTAATTTTTGTAATAATAATACATTTCAGACCTAATATACAAATAAAAATGAGTTTCATTTTTCGTTGATATGTGTCTTAAATTTGTAATAATATTTCGGCAAAAATTTATTTCAATACTTAATCCGAACTCTAATAATAATTATTTGGAATAAAATGTTTAGATTTAACTAAATTCACGCCAACTGTACAAATATAAAAAACTCAACTAATTCTTAAAACCCGTCTCGCGCTGACAATTGGTTGACATTTAATTATAATATCTGATTCACAATATCTTGTTTTACAAACAAATCACGAGCTCTTCCGTACTTTTATTGATTTAATTACTGTTTAGTTATTGCAATTAAAATAAAAAATTTTAAACACAGTAATTAAAAATGGCAACTTTTTTCTTGGAGACTATTTTCAAACTTAAAATTATGTTTATAATAAATTAATTCAATTGTTTCGTATTGTTTCGTATTACAGTAAAGTGCTAGTATAACGAACACAAAAAATTTTGAAAATTTATTCATTATAGCGGTTTGTTCACTATACCGGATCATTTTACATTTTATTGTTTTCTTATACAGATATTTAATTATTTTGTTCATAATACTGGAGTATTCATTATAGAGGATGTTCATTATACTAGCACTTTACTGTATTATTAATAGTACGAAACAACTGAATTAATAATTTAATTTTGAATTATTATAATAGTTTGCATTCAATCAAATCTCGCATTAGGTCTAAAATCAAAACGAAATAATCGTTTCATTAAATCCTAATTAAATTTCCGCTAAATTCGGATATTTATTACGATTTGCCGCAAATGAGAGACAATTTAGTTATCGATTACTGCGAAACTAATTATATCTATTGACTAATCAATTGAACAATAAGTTTCATATTTTAGACAAAATATTTATTTTAATAAACTTTTATTTATTTAAATCAAATAAGAGACAATGGAGTATTAACTCCATTTAAATTTAAAAACTAATTTATTATATATTACTGAAATTAACTGAAATTTTTATTCAATTAGTTTAAATAGTTTTTGAGAAATAAATGTTTAAAGTTTGTGCAATTACTTTCGATCCAACCCTTATGTTTAAATTAATCTCTTTTAATACACTTTTTGGGTAGAATTTAAAAATATATTAATATTTAATTTGAGTTCTGATTATGTTGTTTTAAACTCAAAATTGTATTCATTTTCTATAATTAAAATAAAAATATACTTTCAATCGGTTTTTATAAAAACCATTTCTTTATTTAAACAAAATTTCGAGAGTTTTTAAGTCATGAAGACATCGGTTGTTCATCGGAAGTGGTGTCGATTAATATTATTTCGGGCGATGTCTTGACTACATCGGTCGGAAAAGCCGGCGGCTCCGGAGTGCTCGACAATGAGTCGAAACGATTTGCACTGCCCTTCCCTATAAAAATAAAATATTTAATATTCAACAATAATTTTAATACATATTTGAAACAAAACTTTAAAAACAATAAATACTCTAACTTCTGAAGTCGAGCCATACTTTCCGTTAATCGTTGATTTATCTCTGCCAACCGCTGGCTTATGTCTGCCGATTGTTGACTCAACTGCTGACACAGGACTCGCTGCTCTTGGATCTCTCTTTCGTTCCATTCTTTGATTTGTAAATTATTTATTTAACAATTAATTTTAAATATTTTCTTATAATTAATATATTTTTACCAAATAATTGACAATAAGTTAAATGTCTAATAGATACTGTAATAGACTAAATGATAATTACAAACTAATTTTCTATTTATATTTACTCCGATCGCTGTCCAATTTAATTTAATTAAATTTAATTAATAAATTTTAGTTTAATACTAATGCAAAGTTTTAAGTTTAAGTTAATTTCTAAAAATTTGACTGTTGTTTATAATATTGATTTCCTATAGGGCCTGCGCATACCTGTGCAGGCACTATATTGTCTGCGCATCCTTGTGCACACCCCTATACTGTTGCAGAAGCAAATTGCTGCACGCGCACACCTCTACTGTTGCATAGGCTACACTGTTATACCGGAATATGCTGCTTGAGCATCCCTGTGCAAGCCCTATGGCTTTTGCGCATACCTGTGCACACCCCTACCTGTGCCGGAAGTGCCGAAGAAGTCACCTGACCGGAACGCCCTACGCTGTTGTGCAATAACCGGAAATTGCTGCTTGAGCACTCCTGTACAAGCTATGGAGTCTGCGCATCCCTCTGCACTCTTGAGCACCTTTGAGCATACCTGTGCACATCCCTACACTGTTGAACGGCACCCTGTCGTTGGCTGTCGTCTGGCTGTCGTCGGGGTGTCGTCGGGGGTGTCGTCGGACCGGAAGTTGCCCTGCCCCTGCCCCCTGGGCTCCCCGGATGCCTCCACTGTTAGCCGTGTGACCGGAAATGACGTCAGGCACCGGAAGTGACGTCAGAGGTCATGTGACCGGGTGGGGCCTAACTGGTATATATACTACTTAATAAACTTTAATAATGCAGTTAATTAGTATTTTAAAATATTCTTAAGTCCAATCAACTGCAGAATTGAAATCCAAATCGAAATAATGAATTCATGCAGAATATATTGTTTAAAATGTGAGCGAAGATACAATGACGCTAGTACGCTAGTAGACGCTAGTAGATCTGATTTTCACAATAAATTCGACATATTCTCGACTGGATCTTTACCCTGGTTTTCTAACTTTTTGACTTCTCGATGATCGCCTCAGTAGTAAAGATGATAAACCAGACACAAACCTTCCCCCATTTGTGATTAGCTTTCCCCCTTTTTGATAAATTTAGTA
>JAQIYC010000889.1:0-11124 GCA_034699545.1 Porobelba spinosa | reverse complement strand
TGGATACAATTAACTACTGTAATTTCTTACACACATTAATTGTATAAAGCAAATATTTTAAACATTTAAATATAAAAATTATATTTTATAAATGTATTTTTAAAAATTTCTATAATATTAATTTTTAAAATTTGCAGTACATAATTAATAAAACAAAAACATTTCTAATATAAACAAAACAATAATAAATCAAAATAGCTAGTTAATAATTGAACTAAAAAATAGTAAACTATACGGTTATTAAAATTATTATAATAAGTTAGTATGAGAGTAGAAATACAGTGCAGTAGTAGTGCAGTAGTAGTAGTGCAGGCATACGAATGTGAGCCGAACTGCAACCCTAATCGACTGCTTTAATGCCATTTTGCGTTTGATTCGCCTTCGAATCGCTTTGTGTTCACTCATTGACTGCATTTCATCCTATGATAGACTATCGCTCGACTCGAGTCAGCACTCGATTCGTTCAAACAATTTGACAATTATTTCAATACAAACACACTTTCACTCAAACTATTTGTCATTAGTTTTAATAGATTTCAATCAAAACAATAATAATAAACAATATTTAAGTCATTAATGGTTTACATCGACTGAAATGATCGAATCGAATGATACAAACGCTGGCAATAGTGAAGCCCAACAACTGTTGGACACGTTCTGGCACAGGGAGATCGACAACATCAAGAATCTGGCACAGGTAGGGCTGAGGCTGGAGTGCAATCGCAATCGCAATCAGCACTACCTCTCACTCATTGCGTTATTATTTGCTTTTAACCAAAACTTTATTTCATTTAATCGTTAATCCCATCAATGGATCCCTTCTTCGACTCGACGTCTGTGTTGTCTCTCCTTTCGAACCAACGCTTCACTCGATTTCATTGATTTGTTTTGATTTGAAATATAATTAAATAATGAATCGAATAATGGATTGAATGACAGAATGACTTCAAGAATCAAGAGTTACCTTTGGCTCGAATTAAGAAAATCATGAAATTAGACGAAGACGTGAAGGTAGGGCTCAGTCAGACCGACGCACCGTTTGCTCGCATTTGCCACTAATTCTTGTTTCGCTTAACCCTTCAGATGATATCAGCGGAAGCGCCGGTGCTTTTCGCCAAAGCGGCCGAAATATTCATAACTGAGATCTCATTGAGGGCTTGGATTCACACCGAAGACAACAAACGGCGAACCCTTCAGCGCAACGACATAGCGATGGCGATCACAAAGTACGATCAGTTCGATTTCCTCATAGACATAGTGCCCAGGGATGAGCTCAAGCCCACCAAACGCCAGGACAACGACCAGCTCAGGTCGACCGTCGCCGCCACCCATGCCGTACACCCGGATCAGGTCCAGTACTACTTCCAATTGGCGCAACAACACCAACAGGCGCTCCAACAACAGGGCCCACAACAGGCGCCGCAACAGATCCAGATCCTGCAGACGAGCGGCGCCGGCGGCGGTCAACCCCAGTTCGCGGTTTCGAATTCGGGTCAATTAGTTCAGGTTCAGGTGCCCACGAGTGTCAACAACGCCGCCGGCGATGGACAGGGAGTGGGCGCTCAGCCGACGACTCAAGTGCTGCAAATCGCGAACCCGACGGCCAATGCGGGCCAAAAGAGCGGACAAATACAAATCGTTCAGAACGTAATCAACGCGAACGGAGAGGTCGTTCAGCAACAGATCCCAATCCAGTTGTCGGCGCAACAGATCCAGGCACTGCTGGCGGGTCAGGCGGGCGGGCAGTCGGGCGCCAATCACCCGATAATCCTGACGTCAGGCCTCCAGCAAACGGCTGTATCTCTGCCTCAATACCAAATCGCGACGAGTGGTGGCACTCAGTTCCTGCAGACCGTCGTCTCGGGTGCGGCCACTGGTGTCGGTCAGACTCTGGCCGGACATCAAACTGATATCAATTCTTCGCCACAATTAGAGGACGAGTCGAACGAGACTTAAAACAAATAAAGCGTTTGTTTTGAAATCCAATTCTCTCTCAAAACTGTTAATTAAATCATTGATTCACTCATTCATACAATTATTATACAAAGAGTTCATTAAAACGAATTAAAACTAATTTTTCTATTAAATCCATTTTCTATCGATTGACTCGTTTTTGATTTGAAATGACTTAAGATTTAATGTAAATCCAAATAATATATCAATTATTCTGTAAATATCTTTTGGCCATCACTTGAACTAAAACTTGTTTTAGATTTAATTAAAATCACTTTTATATAAGTTTTGCAAAAATTAATTTTTATTTAACAGAAATTCTAAGCATTTGTCTAAACACTGGTTAAGAAATTAAAGACAAAATAGAAATAAAATTCAATTTTTATTATTTCAAACTTTAATTACAAACGCGTCTAAACCCCCGACTTCTTAGAGTTGAAGTACTCCTTAAGGAAGTCCATGGCCGGCGTCTCCTTCCCGTAGTCCTTCACCACTACGCAACTACAACCGACCACTTTCCGGGCCTTCCCCTCCTTATCAATCTTGCAAAGGCCGGCCCATTCGCCCAACTTCTTGTTGTCGTCCACTTTAATCAAATCGATTTGATGTTCGGCACAGAGGGCTTCGACCAGCTTCTGGTACATCGGCTCATCGCAGTTCGTCGCCAGTACGCACAGGTGAGCCTGTCGTCTACGGGTGCGATAGACAACAATTGGTTATTAGAAATTCAAGTTTAAAATTCAAACATATTTTAGTTTAGATTAGAAACGTATAAATCAGACGAAATTGGGTAACAAAACAGGAATTCCGCAGAGATTTGCTCAGAAGAGGGAGTCCTGAATATAGTCATCACTTATGTTGACCTAAACCCTGAAGACAAGAGAAGCGAATCCAGGGATACCTACTTATCGAGTGTTTTTGCCGCTTCGTGTAGACCTCTGGCCAGTCCGTCGTGAGTCAATGCCGTCTTCAAGACCTCCTGTAGAGCCATATTTACGTCCAGTATTGGCGCCGCAGCGACAATAGGCGCCGAAGTCTCTCTATTTTGGCCATCAATTCAATGATAATTCGGTTAAAGCGTTAATAAACACAAACACGTGTTTGGAGTCAATGCAAAGCATTGTCGACTGCCTTACCCTTCATTGTCCGACATTTTTGGTCTTAATCTTCAAATTGAGTCTTAATTTACTGAAACAGAGAAAACCATTGATTAGATTAGTTGTAATTTACACTTAATTTAATAATTAATTGTAATTAAATATATTAATTAATAAATTAAAAACTGAATCAATTGTATAAGACTTACACATCTATTGCCAATTAGTAGGAAAAGGAAGTGCTATACGAATGGGTTGTTCATAAATATCGTTTTTTATACTCAAACGTCGAGTAAATTGTAATAAGTTTAGAGTTCATTGACTTTTAAATTACAAAATTAAACATTAATTTCAACTTAAGTTATGACGACTTATGCTTTAATTTCGGAATTAACGAAATTAATGACAAAATTTAAATTATATATAATTTTACTAAACGTTAAGCACTTTTGAATGAAAAAACATTTACTTTTAGATAAAGTGAACAAAAAATAGTTTATATCATATATTACTTTAATTAAATTAATTTTTCACAAATAAGTTGAAAATATTGGTAGAAATTGTAAACTTTGATTAAAATCTAATTTCTTGTATTTTTATAAAAATAATAATTAATTTTTTAAATAAAATATTTCATTAATTCTTAGTTAGAAATCAAATATAAATCCAAACATTGCTCTCATTCTGAACTCGAGTTACAAGAGATAGCGTTTGGATTGCAATCGATCTGATATTCTTCGAAACCATATTCTTCTTACAGAATAGACTCAAAGAATGTCCAAAATTTTATTTATAGGGTTCGGGTTTGAAGGCGTGAAGAATCGACATAAAGTGGGAACAGAATAGAAGATATATGAAGAACACAGTCGACGGACTATACGTTCGATCGGTTTCGACGGATTGACAATTGGATTGAATTAAAACATTTTTAGAGAAGACAATGAAGAATATAAGACGTAATCCAAACTAATCGCATATTCGAAGAACAAAATAGCGTTAATTCGATTAAAGATTTGTCGCAACGAAATGAATGCTTTGAATCAATATATTCTCAAATCATTTGCAATGAATACATAATTTATTTATTTCATAATTATCTCAATTATAACAAAGTTGTCGTTTAGAGTCAAAAAATAAAAATCCGATAAAATTTAAAAAACTTTGCTTTTGGTTATACTTTACTTTTGTTGCGTAAAAATGTTAAACAATTTTGGAATAGTTGTCGAATGGAATACAATTAAGACATTTGAGTATTTAATTCCGTTATTTTGACCCCGAGTTTGTTGAGCACATCTTTGGCTTCTTTGACGGCCTTTGGATTAATAGAAATAATAAACGAATTAATGATTGAAAGTCAAAGCCATAGCAAAAGTGTAAACCTCTCTGTCGTCCCATTTATTAGAATTCTTATATTTGCCGACGACTGCAATCAATAGAGACTTAGCTCTCGAAACGTCTCGATTGAGTGCAACCAATGTTTTTGCGATCAAAACCTTATTCTTTGAATAGAAATCGCTTTCAATTTCTTCTGCCTTTTCGAGCGCCTGAAGACCTATTTCGAGGTTCGATTCGGGTAATGACCCGTAGATTACACCTAAACAATGATATTTCGAATATTTAAGAAATGTGAAGCAATCGAAGTGTGGGTCCATTACCGGCCAGTTTCCTCTCAACCCAACTGAAACATAGAGTCAAATGTTTGTTAAATTAGGAGAAAAACTAAATACAAATAAACTTTGATTTGAATGTAATTAGAAATGATTACATACGACACCTGATTGCACGAGTAATGCCATTCCCCTAACAAGTAGTGAGCGGTCGGGTCGTTGGGCGAGAATTTCACGGCTTTTTCCATATGAGTCCTCACATTCAAAACCTGTTCGATCTTCTCTCGGGTGCCCTTCAGAGTCGACACAGAGTTGAGTAGAATTGCGGCCCACTATTGGACAGTTGGTTCATATTTATTCAATTGTTTAAATGAAATGAATGCCTACTTTATGAGCCGGTCCGCACTCCTCGCAAAGTTCCAGTGCTTTGATGACATGTCTGTTCGCTTCTTCGAGCAGATTAGTGGCCTCTTTGCTGTCGATGTCCTGTCGTTTGCTCAGATGGAACTCACATCTGGCGACTCTCCACAAGACATCGCAGTTGTCATACCACGACGGCTGAGACCGAAGCAGTTGATTCAGTTCAAAGAACTTGTTCTCTTCGAACAGGCGGTCCGCCTCCTCCAGGATCTTTCGCTCTTCTTCTTTCGGATCTCGACTACCCCAGGCCTTCACCACAAAGGGAACGGCGAATGCAATTGTTGTCAACTGTAAACTTAATCCAAAGTTTTGATACTTCGATACAATTTTAGACAAAACAACTGAGTTTTTCGTCTCATATTTTGTAAAGTTTTTCCAATAATTTCCTCCTTTTCTGGCGATAACTCTTTCAAAGTTTGAGTATTTTCTGCCGATTCTCATCAGTGAAGGCAATAATATATTCCTAAATAACAACTCTTTTGCATTCATTTTGTTTAAATTTGTTTTTCAATTAAAATATTTTATTTAATAAACTTTTGTCTAACAGAGTATAAAAATATTGAAACGATAAGAACTAACGATCAAAGTGTCAAATATAATGTGAAAACTAATCAAATGGCGTATAAACTCTTATCATATCTCAACTCCACTATTACAGTAATAGAGAGTACATCCAAACCTCAACTACTGGTACTGAAAAAATCTATGGAAAACATAAACAATAGAAAACCGGCTCTAATAACAACTTTTCAGAGACTGAGTACTGGATCCTCGTCTGCGCTGTTTCTACCCTTGAATTGCAGATCTGCGTCGAAACTCATTTAAAAACTCTATATTCACTCAAATATGTGGAAAATCCCAATAAAATAGTTTAATAAACGAAACTAATCGCTAAAAAAAAGTTAGAATAAAAGTTCAAAAAACTTCTGATAAGTTAAACAAATAGAAACTCAAAGTCAAAAACAATAAATTCAAATCAATTTTTATACACATTTTAAAATTAATTTAAACAAATGAAATGAATTTTAATTCAAAATAATTAAAAGTGTGAATCATATCATATAATAATTTTACAAATCTTTTTAATGACAAAAATCTCGAATTCTCTCAAAAACATTGATTTATGAAAAGAAAATCACAAAAAGTGAATAAATAGCAAAAAACGATATAAACAGCAGTTTTTGTCTTTAAGTACTTAAAAATAATCAATTAATTAAAATAATCTTAATCTGGAATATAAAAAATTTTTCGTAAAAAAATTGTAGCAAAAAATGACAATAAAAACAAACATTGATTTTAGAGGCAATAGAATTGTTATCACTTTTTCTTTTAATTATTATTAATTTGATCGGAAAATAGCGGCGAAAACCAAAATCGTTTCACATTTTGTTCGACACAAGCAGTTGACACAAGAATTGCTGCACTTTTTGTTGTGGAAAATAATTTGTAAGTCCGACCGAACGGGACAGACATGTTGTCCATCGGAACAGTCGCTCAAAAATATTATTTCTCACAAATTATTTACATTTAAATAAAATATAATTTAATTAATCTTTCGTTTCGTATCGTTGTTCTCAAAACTAATTAATAATAATATAATAATAATCTGTTTTGCATTCAATGGAAGGAATGTATTGTTCGATCGAATGGTTAGAACTCTTCTGCGTCTCTATAGTTGGGTTCCGCAGAAACGAAGAAATCGTCGAAAAATCCGTATAAGAACTCAAAGGTCGGCCTCTTTTCTGGTTCCGCTTCCCAGCACTGAATCATAATACTATAGACAGAGTCCGGACACTCACAGGTCGTGGGTTTTGGCATTCGGTATCCGCGCTCTACTTGTTCTATGACTTCGCGATTATGCATACCTTCACACCATTTAAGGGTTTAATTAGTTTTTAATTAGAAATTAATTATTCAAAAAGTTTTATAATTTGTTTTGAAAATAGAGTAACGAATAAACCAAAACAAAAAGAATAAAAGCAAGACTACATACCCGGGTAAGGCACCTGCCCGTGAGTTATTAGTTCATAGAGTAATATGCCGTAACTCCAAACGTCAGACTTAATGGAGAATTTTCCGAAGAGCGCGGCCTCGGGTGCCGTCCATTTGATGGGAAACTTCGCGCCCTGTCGTGCCGTATACTCGGAGTCCTCGATGACTCGGGCGAGTCCGAAGTCGGCCACTTTCACCACTTTGTTTTTGCCGACCAATATATTCCTTGCGGCCAAATCCCGATGAATCAGTTTCTGACTCTCGAGGTAAGCCATTCCACTTGCGATCTGCGCCGCCATATCCAAGAGGTCGTGGATTTTGAGCGATTTTCCCTCTCTATTACGCAAATACTCTAAAAGACTTCCGTTGCACATGAATTCGGTTATTATGAGAAGCGGTTCCTCTTGAGAACACACGCCGTAAAGCGGGACTAACTTCTCGTGTCTGCACTTCCTCATTATGGCCGCCTCTTCGAGGAAGGCCTGTGCGGACATCGTTCCAGACTTTAGGGTTTTTATCGCAACTTCTGTGTGACCTTTGATTGGATTAAACAATAATTAATATATTTGTGGCCAAGAGTCGAAAGCAGCCATACCTCTAAACCTGCCATAATACACCTTTCCAAAGTTGCCGCCCCCGAGCTCTTTCATAAACTCTAAATCTTTTCTATCGATTTCATCCTTCTTTGAGGGCCAGTAACTCGGCTTTGATTTAGGACAGGGTTTGGTGAGTTCGTGGCACAGGCCGTTCGAACCGTCCGTATAATATGCGACTAATTCTTGTAAAGTACTGAATGTTTTCCGTGTCGTTACATAATAGCCTCCGTTGTCCATAGCTTTGATCTTATAGTGCTTTACGTGTTCGCCCTTATTCTGATCCCAATCCTTGATTGACAGAGAATAAGCACCTGAAGGGACGGAAGAAGACATTGATTCAAATGTGTTTAAAACGTAATGTTTGCCAAAATTACCGGCAGTTTGTTCGCTATTCCTTATAAGGAAAGTCCCTCTCGGGTTGTCCCCCAATAACAACAACTTTTCTGCTTCTCTTCGCGAGATTTTACCAAAAAACCACCTAAAGGTCAAATTGTAAATAAACAATAAATTAGTTTTGGATTCAATGAAATCAAATTGCGTTGAATGAACTGACTCTTCCATTTCGATGGCCTCAGAGGCGACATAATTCATAGGTATATATCCCTTCTGATTGTTGGTCGTGTGCTTCGCGAGCCACCAGTCAGGGTCGGTGTCGTCGAGGATGTGGAGGCGCTCGCCCTTCCGGAAGGAGAGGTCGCCGTCGTCTTTGGCGTTGTAGGTATATAAGGCAATGACTATCTTTGAATGCGATGACGACGGCGTCCGACTCACCGCCGAGTCGGCGGCCGAACCCGCCGTGTGTTTGGCGTTTTGCACATTTGGGGGCAGCGCTGACAGAGGCGTCCGGGAGTTCGGGTGACCCTCTCCTGATTTGTCGTCTTTCGACCGATAATTGGCACTCAATCGCGGATCCAAAGCAAACGGATCCTTACCGTTGATGGCTATATCACCACTTGTTTTATCACTAGTGATACAGTTGCCCATCACTGACACTGAGGGCACCGACTCTTAGCCACTAATGATCTGCAAATCAATGAATGAATAATAAATTTCAATGTCTTCTCTTCACTCGACTATTCATTCAAACAAATCAATTGATTCGTAAAATACAAACTCATATAAAAACTTAATTAATATAACTGTTAATGACTTTCGATTGACATGAAGAGGAAGTTTTCGTCTTTCTATCGCTTAATAAAAAACATTTAATGAAAATAATTGAATCATTTGATGCTATCAGAGGTTGTAATCGTTTCAATGATTTTTCATAACTAATAAATCAATTAATGTTTGGAATAGAAACGCAAAACAAGAAGAAATGACATTATTGTGGATATAATTATTGTAAGCAATCGTATAATCATTTCCTTAAAATAGTTCTATAGTTCACATAATTTATTCCAAACAAGAAATCAAATGCTATTCTGAACTTAACTTCTAATCTAAATACAACACTAATGAACGCATTTAGAAGAGAAGAATCAAAAATAAAATATAACTACAAATGCGTTCATAACTACAAAAATTATTGAAAAATATTTATTAAAATATATGTTTAGTTAAGTGAAGAAATGTTAGGTTTCGTTGAGTAGTGTTTGTGTCGAATATTTTTATGCATGAAATGTATTTTTAGAGAAAAATGCTTTCGAGTTATGCCAAAAACCTATTATTATTTTAATACCTTTTGTATTATTACTGAAAATATTTAAGAGACCAGTAATGCATTCAAATGCAAACTAAAAGATGTTTTGAAAATACGGTATAAGACAGAGGACTGAAAGACAGGACAAGACTGAGACGAATGAGTTGTCAATTGAAGTACAGAACAGAACCGAAAAATGGAAATACTATTCAATATATAAACCAAAAACATATTAGACATTCGGTTAATACGAGTGCGAATCGGGTCAACACTCATGACATCAAACTTCGCTTCTATTATATGTCATTAAATATAGACATTAATTGTTTTAAATCACAAACAGATATAAATTAAATATAAATATATTAAACGATAAGAATATGACATAAAAACAGCTCAAAGCTATCTAACAGTTAATTAAACAAAATTAAAATTATATGTATTTATATAAAAACAGTCTTATTATCAAAACTTCTTAATTCACTTCATATTTGGCTTAAGATTTTCAAACTTTTTCGCTTAAACTAAGTTCTAATTTAAGCCTAAATTGTTTTCTTGTCTTTCGGTTATGTTTTCAATTATTTTGTTTTGTTTTTCTATTTTACTTCAATTTTTAGACTTTAATTAGACTTAAGGAACAAAAAAAACTGTCAAAAAATATGCTGTAATTTCTGTTATATAAAACAACAAATGAATATTCATTAGAATAATAACCAGTTTTTTATTAATAATAAAAACACTATTTTTTCTTTTGCACTCATTTTATATGCAATGCATTGAAAGAATGAATGAATTGATTGTCTGATTGAATGAATGCATCCATTCGTGCGATAATTAATTAATTAATATTTCAATCAGACATTCAATGAATAGATAGATATAAATATAATACTAAACGACAAAACACTTCTAAACGATTCAAATATTGTAAACATTAACTCAAATATTGGTCTGAAATACAAAAGAGCTTTAAATAAACGATTAAAACATTTTACAAAAAACTATTTGCAATACAAACATAAATCAGAAAAAAGTATTTCAAACGATTGCCAACAAAAATGATTTGAATTCAATTTAATATTAATAGAAAGTCTATATAAAATGTGCAAAAAGTTATTTAAACAAAAATAACTAAATTTAAAAAACATTTGAACGCAATCTATAAAAAATTATAATAAAAATTCAATAAAACATAAAACAAATGACTTTTTATCTGCAATTAGTTATTAAGCGTTAATTTGGTTAAACATAAAAATCGATTAAAATTATCAGTAATTATATGCAAAATATGGAAATAAAACAAAAAATTGAGAAAATATTTGAAAATAAACCAAAAATTCATACATTTTTTCGGTGATTGAGTTGACGTCAAAATTATATATAAAATGATTTGTTTTGCACCAAATATTCCGACAATTTATTAAATATGAATAAATACTTTGATTTTTGATTCAATTATTTAAATACAAAACATATAAAACAATTAAAAATATATATTTGTCTTAATATTTGGCTTTTGTTTTGAGTGAGTCTTTTGACAGACTTTCTGTTTATTGAGTTTTAGTTAAAATAATTTCAAATTTAAATCATTATTAATATTGTTATTAAATATATTAATTATAAAATCAAATATAATATCTGTAGTAAACATATTGTATTAAATATATATATATTATAAAAACTTTTGGCAATTCATGAATTGATTGATTGATTTAATTTGGAAAACAATTAATTGTTTTGAATCACAATTAGTAGCGAAATGTTTGGCAAAACTCATAATAATTACACCATTTTTGTAGAGACTATGCATTGAAAAA
>JAQIYC010000888.1:0-11133 GCA_034699545.1 Porobelba spinosa | reverse complement strand
TATATTTAACTAAATATAATTCTAACCAATGAATACCCAAATGGATAGCACTTATAGTTTTAAATCTTTTAATTAAATAAATTTTTGCTTAAATAAAGATTAATAAAAATGTCTTTTAATTATTTAATATAAAATAAACAAAACAATTGTATTAACGAATAGATAGTGTTTCGAATAAACTGTTAATATTATTGGAAAATGTGTCGACAATTGAGTTTTGAAGTGAACCGTAATTATGATCAAAAGTAAAAGTAAAGACAAAATAAATTAAATATTTTAAACTCAATCGAGAAATACATAAAAAGTACTAAAATTTCTGTACAAATAGTATCGAAACATCAAATCGGAAACTACTCCTTCGAGTCCGCAATCCCGCCTTCAGTGATGGCAAACGTGGCCTCATTTTCGGGTAAGTCCGGACTGTCGTATATTTTGGCGACTCTGGTCTCAGCCCTTCCTTTGCGCAAAGATATGCGAACAGTGGACGCGTGCGCCAGTATGTGACCACCGATTGGCTTCTTCGGGTCCGCTTGGAAGGACATGGCGGCACCTGAACAGTGGCACAAGTAGTCCGAAGTTTAAACTATATTTAAGTTAAAGAGCGTATAAAGCAATTAATACCCGGGTCTGCAGTCATTTGATTAGTGATAAAAACAGAGACATTATATTCTTCACTAATTTTCTGCAATTTAGACAACATTTGCGCCAATTTTTGCTGTCGTTCGGAGAGCTCTCCTCTTCCGGAATAGTCGACTCGAAATAAAGCCATAATCGAGTCGACGACCAGCAGTTTGAACTGACCCGGCTCTTCGTGGAACTTAGCCGCCACTGCGTCTGCACAGGTAGAGCACAATCGAGTACTCATTAGTAGTAATATCAAGAATTAAGTCTTAAATGGAATTATACCCAAAATCTCGTATTGATGTTCACTGGTGTGGGCCCTGACGTACAGCACATTATCGAGCGCTGACTCTTCGTCCAACTCATAACGTGCGGCGATTTGTCTGAAATGCAATCAATGAATGAATGCTTTGTTTTAAACAACAAATAATGGAAATACTTGAGTCGGTCGGGACGGAAGGTGTGTTCGGTGTCGATAAACATCGCTTTTCCGCCCGAATAGCCGTTCGATGGTATTTGACACGTGACTGATGTGGGCATTGGTTAGAGTTAATGCAAATCAAACATAAAATCAATGCAAAGAAAGACTGACTGCAGAGCGTGTGTGAGATCTGTGTCTTTCCAGTCCTGAACTCTCCGAAGGCCTCAGTTATGGCCATACTTTCGATGCCTCCGCCCAACAGTTTGCTATCAATTGCAACATATTTTCGTTAATCATCACTGGATTGAGTGAAGGGCCGGGAGGGGAGGGGAGAGGAGGGGAGGGGAGGGGAGGGGAGGGGAGGGGTGACTGACTCGAACTCATGAGATCCGGTGCAGAGTTTGAAGACTTGTTTGCGTTTGTGTGAGACCTGATTGGCGGTCAGGAACTGACACTCAGAGCTCAACTTATTGGCCACTTCTTTGATTTTGTCGACCTTTGCTTCACTCAAACCCTTAATTGCAATCAATTTGCGCTTAACTGTCATTTGTAGGCCCTTTACGGTACAAATGCCCGAACCCTTCAGTTTCTTTATGTCCGCCGCGTTCTGACCAATGCGTCGATTAATGGATTAGTGAATGGTTTGTCTGATTCGGTCTATACTTACGATTCCGTGGTTTTGCAACAGATCTATGTCTTGAAAGAACGACTCCTTTGTTGACAACCGAAGCAAACATTAGTTTCAGTCAATCGAGTCATACATTGTCTCAATAATCACCTCTTCCTCATCAGTGGCGCTATTGTCCAACTGCTGGTCGGCTGAAGACATGATTGCGATTGGAATTAGGCTTTGATTGCAATTAGTGTTTGGACTCAAGTCTATCGGAAATGCGTTTGAGTTTGAGATCGAAATGCAATTCCATTTCAGAACTTATTCTTTCTTTCGATAGGATTTCGAAATTCGAATCGAATTCTGATAACTCTCTTCTGATTGGCTTTCGTCGATCACGTGGTTATTGTTGACACTATTGAAGTTCAAACATATGTTTTGCCATCACTTGAGTTGACATTTAAATGCATTTAATTATAATTTTGATCTAATTATTGGTTTTGTCTTAACTCTCGATTGCAATCATGTCTACAAATGAATGTCCAAATTGTGTAAAACTAAATGAAGTGATTAGTGAACAGAAGAATAAAATTAATTTAATTGAAATCCGATTAAAAGACTTAGTGAAGGCCTATAAGAAAGTTTGTGTCGAAAGAGACAACTTATTGGCCATCAGTTCTGCAGCTGTTCTGCCATTGAATGACTCACACGAACAGCAAAAGCGGTTGTCGTGTCTGGAGGCCAGCGTTGCCGACATGAGTGCCATTTGTGGCAAATATGAGTCGCAAAGGATTAAAGACAAACAACTCATTGAAGAGTTGACCCAAAGATGTGAACAAATGGCGAATGACTTGAAGTGCAATCAAACGATTGGCACAAATGCTGTTGAAGTGACCATTGATTTGGAGAAGACTTTTAGGCAAAGAGGGACTCAAACAGAAGAGTCGTTCGAAACAGGAACTGATGGTCGAAATGAAGAGACGAATGAATTGCCGAAAATATATGAATCGGTTTCCACCCAAACCCTCACCGAAATGGTCTCCGAATTCGATGCATTCAATGCGAGTAATCGTAAGAAAAGCGAATTAGCGGTCGTTTTGCCCACTCTTTCCGAAACTCAACAACAAATTGATTACGACTTCGATTGCGAGCAGTTGTCGCACAGAAGCAGAAGTCGATCGCAGAGTTCGGGATCTAATTTAGATAATTATCCCGTATTTGCGTCGAATAGCCGAGAAATGGCGCAAAACAACGAATCGCTGTTTTCGGCGCAGACTTCGAGCGGTGTTTCGCTGTTCTATGCGAACGAATTGGCGCGAAAGGAGATTGATTTGGCCGAGACTCGAGTTCACGCTCGAGAGTATGAGTGCGCTCTACGCGAACTCCAGTGGAAGTACAACACCGAGAAGTACAGGTGCGGACAATCACTCCATTTGTTTTGTTTACTTTTGCTCAGACATAAACCAGACTGTTCACTGTTCAGGTCAGGGTTGAGCTGGGGGGGGGGGGGGTTAACTCGTTTAAAAATCCTAGGAGGGGGTCAAGGTAGTGCTCAACTCGAAAACAAATGGCAGATATCGGCCCATATTTGTGCCACAAAAACCGCAATTAAAACCGTTTTAATTAATTAAGACTAAATTTAAACAATTTAAACAGAATTTAACCTTTAATTAATTTACTTAATTTATGCCATTTTTACATAAAATGCTGAGTTGTCTACCCCTACAGTTGCCGGAATTGTTAAGGGGTTTCTATAGTCAAGCAAAATGCATGGGAAGGGTTAAAGAAAAAATGTGAGATGAGGTGGGGTTGCAGACCTGCACCCATTGGTTATGTCTGCTTTGCATAACTTTCTAATCACTCTTTTCCGACACAGACTTCAGTCGCGAATCAATGATTTGGAAAAACACTATTCGTCGCAAATGGTGTCAAACCTACCGATGAATCCGTTGAATATAACTTATATTCGGAATGTTTTGATTAAATTACTTAATACTAAAGATAAACAACAAAAACAGTTTATGATTAACGCTATTCTCGCGGCACTCGAACACAAAAAGACGGAAATTAAAAAATAAGTTTATATTTAAATCGAAATTTTCAACAATTCACGTCTAAAATAGGAATTAATTAAATCAATCGATTGTTTATATTTATATTTTTATTGAAATAATTGATAACTATTTTTAAGAATCATTGCTAACATTTAGTTCTTATTATTCACTCTAAATGTAATTAATGTTTTTAAATAAATATTATTTTTATATATAATTGAATTAAAATTGTGATTAAAATGTCATTTTCAACGATATTACCATTAAATGATTGAACGAAATATCAATTATTTTAGATTTTATTTTCAAAAATAGCGCCAAAACTATAGGCGAAGAACGCATGCGATTGGCGTTGAATTGGAAATAAATTTAAATGTTTTTCACTCAACACTTGATGTGATTTTGACAAATAATTAGCCTTAAGATGGAAAGTGCAGAAACACCCGAATCGTCTGATTTCGAATCGGAAGCGTTTGACGCAAAGTCTTCACTTCTGAAAGATAGCGATGAAGTGATAGTTCCGATCCCTTCCGCCCATACCTTCAATAACATCGACGAATATTTTATGAAAAGTTTCGGCAAAACCAATGCATTTAAACATTTGCCGACAACTAGTGCTGCAAAAGCGGAACCATTTGTGAGAACTCTTAAGATTGAAACATGTGTTTCGAGACATAAGAAGAAAGAATTGTCGACAGTATTGACCAAAATGTCTGCTTCAGTCAAAGGCCCGAATCAGCTCTTATTGAAAGCTCTCAACAATCGGATCAAAGTATTGATAAGAAGACGAAAAAGCGTTCAATTGTTTAACGAAAGGTTTGGTTGGATTTGCGGTATTTTAATCGCATTCGACAAACACCACAACCTCTGTATGACTGATGTCGACGAGTCTTATCAGACATTAAGTGCTAATAATGTGAAGACCGATGTCTGCAATCATATCAAACAAGTGTTGGTCAGAGGAGATAACGTCGTTTTGATTTGTTATAATTAAAAACTTTTTATTTAAAATTATATTTAAATACAATTTTTACTTCAAAAGAGATTTTTAAAAATAGAATTAAATCTCAAAGAAGTTGTGATAAAAAGTTAATTAAAATTGTGCTTAAAATTGGTTATTGAATAAGAGGTTAAGTAATGTGTAATAAACCGTTGGATAAATAAAAAGATTAATAAATTCGATAAAAATTATTTTACAAAATATTAATTGATTTGATTAGCGGTCAGTGGCCTCGGAGTGACCGACCGATTCATACAACTCTTTTCGGTACTTAATGTCTGATTGGATTCCGAAATCGACTTAAGACTTGTGTTCGACTTGACCTTCGAGTGAAGACCCGCTTTCTTGCGCTTCTGAGTGTCGGTCATTGGCCTTATATTCTCGTCATTCGAACTCAAACTCTTGACAGAACTGCTCGAATCGGAGAGGAATTCGGATTCGCATTCTTCGGGCAAAGAGGTATTGATAGCATTGTTGACATTAGTGTTGAGTCGGAATCGGTGTAAAACCCTCTCGTGTGGAGACGTCTGAACCAAATCTCTCGGATAAGAGTATTCGGTCTTTTGAGGTGTAGTTCCGGTCGGAATGTCTTTAATTAAGTCGTTTCGGACGAAAGACTCGAAACTCTTGAACCGATCCTCTATTTCCCTGACCTGTGACTTCTCCATAGTTTGTGACATTCGAACCATTTCTGAGGTCTTATCGCTAACACAACTGGAGATGAGTTCAATATTTTCGGTTATGTCTGCAATCGAACTCTTTTGGTCTTCAAGTCCTTCAGTCAGACTGTCGTCCATCGCCTTAAGAGCCGTTTGCTTTGCGATCAACTGTTTGTCACACGTTTTGATCGAATCGCCGATCAATTTACCCGAATCTGAGATCTGTTTAGTCAACACTTCCTTTCGATCGCTAATCAGTTCTTTTGTTTGGTTCGGAAGTTCAGTATTCCTGACAATCACTTCATTCGTTTGATTCAACATCTGTTGAGTGTTTTCGGTATTCATATTATCGACGCTTTCGATGTATTTGAGGCCAACTTTCTCTTCGCAATCGATTTCACTGACAAAGCCGTCGACTCTTCCGTTTAATTCATTCAAACAATTGATTCGAGTATTTGCAGTCGATTTGAATTTAATGCTTAAATCAGAGCTCGAATTCTCGGACTCAACCCTCGCTTTAATGCGTTTGACTTTAATGTCATTCAGTCTTTCCATTTGAGTCTTCAGTACTCTTTCGAATTCATCCAATTCGTGATCAATGGCTTGTTGTGACTCAGAGTTGGCTTTTGTCGAACTGTCCATTTGGCTCACAATCGAAGACATCTCTTCGTCTAAATTGAAAATAAAATTAATTGACATTTGAATCAAAAAAATAATAAAAATATTGAAAACATACTCTGATTGTCGACAAAAGTTTTAAAATCACTTTTAATACTATTAAATGAGTTAACAGTGATTTTCGCCATCTTTTTCAGGTGAGAGTTCTGCGTCATAGCCATGGCCTCCAGTTCTTGTCTCTGTTGAGACACTATTTGATTGATTTTGTCGATCTCAGCATTGATTGCATTTTGCGATTCTTCAACTTTAGCCATAATCTCGTCAAACGTCTGGCCAAACGTCTCAAACAGTTTAGTGTTGCTGTCCTTAAGAATGATCGACTGTTCCAATACTATTCGGTCTTTTGTGAAGATAGTAGACAAACGACTCTTGTGTTCATCCATTGATTTGCTTAACGAAAGCACTTTATTCTGAGCGCCGGAAACAACGGCTTCGACACAACCGATCTTCTCAGTGATCGCGCTCTGCATCTCATCTAAGCTGTCGTTATACGAAGTGGTGGTTATGGCCACCAATTCCTCCAATCGGTTCATATCGTTTGAAAACTTTTGCTAAAATTGAGAAATAATTATCGAATCGAATCTAAATGAGAACTAGAGTTGAATTTAAGGCAAACCTGAAATTCATTGGTTTTGTGCCAATTAGTCGTCTCGACATTCCTCTGTCGGTCGACTTTGTGGTGCAGTCTCTCGACGTGAGAAGTGGTCACATCGGCGACACTCAGCAGCTCTTTGGCCTGAGTTGAGAGCTGTTCCTCAGTCTTGAGGTGGACTTCGACCAAATGTTTTTGTTCGTTTCGATCGATTTGTGTTTCCATCAAATTATGTTCGGTTTGCGTCAACTTCTTCGACGTCTTCTTCAGATTCTTATTCGTGACATCGAGTTCAGCCAATTTCGAGTCCAACTCTTCCTTCGTTTCGTCGAATAATAGTTGAATTTTATTCATCTCTTCAGTTAAGGCATTAATTTGTGACAATTTTTCTTCGATTTCCTGCGTTTGGTCTTTGATCTGTTGTTCCATTTGGTGGTAATTGTCTTCATTAATATAAATGCCATTCTTCTCCCGACAAGCGGCCAAATCGCGTCTCAAGCGTTCGATTTCAGCCGTATATTCCCTTAAGAGCGTCTTTTTGCTCATCTTCTGATTGATCTCTGGTTTGTTAGTGATCTTCTTCGCCCTCTGCGCGTATTCCAGAGTCGAGAGCGTGTCGTCCGCGTCGGTGATGTTCGGCGAAATGGTTGCGATAATCGAAGTCTTGGTTCGGCCGCCGAGGGATTCCTGCAGAAGACGTGTGAGTTTCGACTCCCGGTATGGGATGTGAGGCGTCCTATCGACCAAAGAGGTGATCACTCGGCCCAGAGTCAGCAGACTCTGGTTGATATTGCCCGCCTCGCGCGCCCTCTTGTCGATAGCGCCGGAGCGCCCAATGTTCTCACTGCCGGCCAAGTCGACCAGGTTCAGTTTGCCGATCTTCACGAGGTCTTCCCCATCGATGGCGTTCTCTTTGATGTGAACCGTCACCGAAAAGATGGTATGACTTCGACTCGAACAGGCGTTTAGAAGAGTGGCCGCCGTTTGCCGTTTCGAAGAACCCTTCCTCAGGATCTCATAAATTTCTGCCTTCGAGTGAACGGTTATCTCTTCCAGTCCGCCGACAATAATGGATCCCTTCCTCGACACGTCTTCAAAGATCTTGAGTTTCGTCGTGTCGTCGATCGCACTCAAGAGGTCATAGAGTTCTTCGTTATAGAGCTCGAGGAATGAAACCCTAACCGTGTGTTCGCTTTCTTCTGAATGAAGAGTTTCGAACAACTGGTGAAGAGCTCGAGGAATGATTCCGGCGATCGGATCCTCTTCCCACGAGCACAGGTCGTCGTTGACACTGCGCTCGCCTTCCATTGTATATGTCTTACCCGTCCCAGTCTGGCCGTACGCGAAGACCGTACAGTTGTATCCCATCACCACCTGTTCGATGAGGGGTTCGACCACCGACTGGTAGACCTGCAGTTGCGTCGTATCGGTGCCGAACACGTTGTCGAACGTAAATGTCTTACTGTTGTAGCGCTCGTTCGAGTTCTTCGATTCATTACATCGAACCTCTTTGCGGTCGACACACATATCGATCACATTCTTCTTCTCAGTCGACTTGAGTGGTCGGCACCGGACGAACACTTTGATGTTTTGCATCACATCCACCGACGACTCCTTCCCGTGCGGTGTCTTCGGCCCAACCATTGTTACTATTGGTGCCATTGTTTCGCTAAGAAGTTATTTATTGATTAAATTGATCTCAAATTGAGTTAAAATTAGCTTAAAATGAGTGGAATGTATAGAAGTTTGCCTTTGAATGGACTTCAGGTATGAAAGCAAACAAACGATTAAACAGTTTTTGCGAACCGTTTCTCAAACTTTAAATCAAAATTTGTTTTTCAAATAACTCATTCTCATTGGCTATCGTTATGCGCTTAAAATCAATTACGTCAACACTTAATCTCATTAAATAAATCCCTTTCAGAATAAAATTTGGGTTTAAATGTTTTATTTAAATTATATTAATTAAATAATTTAACATGGCAATTCTATATTATGAAATAACTCAATTTTATTAGTCAAGCCTTAGTTTTATATAAATAAAATATAAATTAAAAAGAAACTATTATTGCAAAAAGAAACAAGAGTGTTTTGATTGATTGCAAATTTCAATTATCCGAATATAAAAATACTCCTGGCAATAGAATACTAATCTATATACACAGGACTACAAACATCTAATTGCAATGTAATTGTTTGTCTATTTCTAAACCTTTTGGGCACCGATTGAACTCTAAATAAAGCTCTGAGTCATTAGAAAATAATAAAACCAAATATAGGAACTAATGACTTATTATAACTCTTTAATGAGTTGAACGTAATGTTTGGATACTTTTAAATCCTAACACTCGGACATATATTAGAACTGAAAATAGTGCAGAAATAACGTCAAAATTATTGATAGTTTATACCCTATTTAGTGAATAAAATTAGTGGCGAATCGATCAGTCATTGTCTGCATTAAGTGTATCCATCGGTCAATGAACTCATAAATAGTAAATCGCTTTTTAAATGTGATTTCCACTCATTTTTGTTTACATTTGATATTTGTGTTGCAATTAATGTTAACATAACTCTACTCTAAGATAAACACAAACACTAATTGATTGAAACAAATCTAAATTGTATTCCAATTTGGATTTCATATCGATTTTATAAATAATATCAAATAAATTAGTTTTAAATCTATTGGTCGACAAAAGTGGACAAAAAGTGCACAAAAAATGTTATCTAAAAAACATATGATTTGATTGTGAAATGAAAACCTATTTCGAGATCCGAATTGATTTCTGTATTTAGAAATGTATTTAATTTCACTCTTTTTTGCGTTTGTTTTGACACATAATTAGTTATATTTTTGATCTTTACGTTAAAGTCAACAAAAAAGTCAAACATTTCGTGAAATTGTTTTCTGTTTTGTTTTTATTTCTCATAAACTCAAACCAAAACAAAAAACTAAAAAATCTCTGTTTTGTGTCAAAGAAAAAAATGTTTTTTAATTAAAATAATTTATTTGTGAAACAAATCGATGAAATAAAGAGCGAAAACAATGTTTGAATCGAGTAATACGACTCTCATATTGAGTGCTCTGTCATTGGGATTCGTTTCAGTCGTTTATGTCTTCTATGGACCGAAACAAACGCCGAATTCGGCCAAAAGGAACAGATCTAAAGGTTTGGATCAATTGAATTAAGTCTGAATTTGATATATAATGTAAAACGAGTCGATGTAATGGTTAGGCGAGAATGTGGTGAACGGGCTCTACAACTACGGCAATCACTGCTTCATTAATGCGATTCTTCAGTCACTCTCTTCGTGCAAATCCATCAATTCGTGGCTTAATTACGCAAATCGTGTTCAGAACGAACGCAATAATAGTCTTACGAATAGTCTTCTCAATACAATCAATGGTAAGTCTGGACAGAGTTTTAATCCTTTCTATTACAGTATGTATCGACTTTTCTATCACTACTTTTAATATCGATTTCTTAAGTCAGAAAAAGTTAAGTTTTTTTATTCCAATTATTGAATTCACTTCTTGTTTGGTTTAACTGTGAATCTCGAAACTCATTAACAAATCCAAAAACAAAAATTATTTTAAATTAAATTATCTTTTTAATGGGTTTCTGTTTAAACTGATTACTATTTTGAGAGAACAGTAATAATAATAATAATAAGTATTTTTTTAATTACTTAAACAAATGTTAAGTCATTTTAGTTAATAATTTGGTTTTCGATTAATTTGTTTTTCACTAATTTTTTGGTTTTCTTTTTGTTAATCGCATTAATTCGTAAACGAATTGTATTTTATTAATAAATTCTCATTATTTTTGAGAAGCGAAACAAAAAAAGCAATTCTTTATAATGATCTTTGAAAACCTCTAAAACCCAAACCAATCGTTAAAAGTTGTAAAAAACTTCTTTTTTAGCTCTCTTTGAGTTTCCTTTTTCTGCAATTCATTTCGGAATCGCTTTTAATGATAATTCGAATCATTTTTTATTTCCGACTTTTTCTACTCATTCTGTTTAATGTAGTTCTTAATAATGAATCGGTTAGTAGTGGCCAGTCGTGTGACTCAGACTACAGTCCAATCAATGTTCTGAATGCACTCAGAGCTCACAAGTGGACCATTTCTAATGAAGAACAGGTATAATAACGATCGATAATAACCACTCTTTCCAATACTGTTTACAGTTTTGCTTTTGCTTTATCTCTAATTTATTTTCTTATATTTGATTTGGATTTTATGCCCAATTAGGACGCATTCGAGTTATTCAATGTTCTCACTCAGACATTAGAGTTTGAATTGTATGCATCGCTTCCGAAGTACTCTCTCACCGACGCTCTCTTAATACAGGTTTGTCTTTCCATTTGGGTTTAACTCTTATACAGTATATATACCGGTATTTCAATTCATTCGCTATAAAAAGTCCTAAAAATTTAATGAGTTATTGATTTGAATTATTATTATTTAGGAACTAATTAGCGGCGCCTCAC